>MDKI01150324.1:0-99932 GCA_005239505.1 Nicotiana paniculata
TACACTTGCGTGTGCATTGGGAAATCAACCAACAAGTTTTTGGCGCCGTTGCCGGGGACTTATGCATGATATTCCTCCGCGGCTAAGAGGTTACAACACATATAGGGTGGCATTGAAATTACGGTTTTAGCTTCCTGGAAGCGCTTAGCAAAGTGAGTGCTAACTTTTCCAGGTGAGGATAACTCGATTCGGCAGCACCTAGAGTTCTACTGACATAGTAAATAGGAAATTGCATACCTTCTTCCTCCCGGACAAAGACTCTACTTACCGCCACCTCGAAAATTTCCAAATAGAGGTACAATTGTTCGTCTTCCTTTAGAGTGTGTAGTAGAGGGGGCCTCGACAGGTATAGTTTGAGTTCTTCCAAAGCTTGTTGGCATTCCGGAGTAAAGGAAAATTTATTCTTCTCTTTCAATAGTGAGAAGAATCTATGGCTCTTGTTTGAGGACGTCGAGATGAACTGGCACAACACGGCTATACGCCAGGTCAGTGTTTGAATGCCTAGATGTTGTCCACTACAGTGATGTCCTCTATGGACTTTATCGTGTCGGGGTTGATCTCTATTCCTCGATTGGATACCGTGAATATGAGGAATTTACCCGAACCGACCCCAAATGCGCACTTCTCTGGCTTTAGCTTCATGTTGTATTTCCTTAGCATGTCGAAGTTTTCCTACAAATATTTCAAATGGTTCTCTGCTCGCAGGTACTTGACTAACATATCATCAATATAAACTTTCATTGATTTCCCTATTTGTTCTTCAAACATTCGGTTTACTAGGTGTTGGTAGGTGGCACCGGCGTTTTTTAATCCAAATGGTATTACGTTATAGCAGTAGGTGTCGAATTTGTTTATGAAAGAGGTTTTTTCTTAATCGTACGGGTACATTTGAATTTGGTTGTACCCGGAGTAGGCGTTGGGAAAACTGGATATCTCGTGCCCGGTGTCGCATTGATATTCGATCGATGTTAGGCAAAGAGAAAGAATCCTTTGGTCATGCTTTGTTTAGGTCTTTATAATCCACACACATCCTTAGTTTATTTCCTTTTTTAGGCACTACCACTACGTTAGTTAACCGATCCGAGTATTTAACTTCCCGGATGGATTCTACTTTTAGAAGTTTGGATACCTCATCCTTGATGAACGCATGCTTGATCTCGGAATGTGGTCTTATGTTCTGCTTAACCAGATGGAACTTCGAGTCCAAACTCAGCTTGTAAGTGGTTACCTCCGACGGGATCCTTGTCAAGATGGGACCAAGAAAAATAATCATCGTTATCTTTAAGAAAACAAATTAGTTTTTTCTTGAGCTTGAGGGTTAACCCCATGAACAAATATACCTTTTGATCCGGTAGATGCTCGATTAATACGACTTGCTCCAACTCTTCAACCGTTGATTTGGTGTCGACGGTGTCATCAGGAGCTATGAATGATCTCGGGATGTCGTATTTGTCCTCCTCGTGTGCTCGTCATTCTTCCTATTTTTCCCGTTTGGCTGAGGTCGTTAGTAGTAATTGGTATTTAATATCTTCGCTTTTGGTCGGTCTCGTGCTCCTTGATGTTGAAATTATGGCACTAGGATTACCTCGTCAACATCAAACATCTCTCTTGTGACTAGTTGTTCTTTATAGACCGTTTTGACTCTCCCTGATGGGGGAAATTTCAACACATGGTGAAAGGCCAAGGGTACCGCCCTCATGTTGTAGACCTATGGCCTTCCGAATAGAGCGTCGTACCTCTTGTCGCCCTCGATCACATGGAACATCATTTCTTGGATTGTCCCGGTGGTGTTTACTGGCAAGGTTATCTCTCCTTTCATGGTCTCACATGCCATGTTAAATTCGTTCAGTACCCGGACTGCTTGTACGATTTTCTCTTGTAACCCTAATTACTCTACGACACTTGATCTGATGATGTTGGCCGATCTACCTAGAATAATTAATACACATTTAACTCAAGATTTATTGATAAGTACGAATATTACCAGTTCATCGTAGCGAGGCTATACGATGCCTTCAGCATCTTCATCGCTGAACGAAATAGCTCCCCTGGAATATAATCCTGGATGCGTTTTTCCATCGTAATAGACACTTTAGTGAATTTTATCATTATCCCTTGAGGGACTTTGACTTCCCCAATTATCATGTTTATCACGTTCTGATCCTCCTCTTATTTGACCTGTTTGTTGGTTTCCCTATTTCTAATTGGTTTTTGGCTCGTTCACTTAGGAATTATTGGAGGTGCCTATTGTTGAACCGGCGAGAAACTTCTTCTCTTAGCTGTTAGAAATCTTCAGTCCTATGATTTTGAATGTCGTGATACTTACACATCAAGTTAGGATATCTCTGGCTAGATCAGACTGCAATGGTCGGGGACACTTGGTCTTTTTGATGTGCCCTATGGCCGACACAATTTTTGCAGCATCTACGTTGAAGTTATATTCCGATAACCTTGTGCCTCCCTACTATTGAGAAACCTTTCGAATCCATCCTTATCAAACCTCATCCACTGGGCCCTCGGCCGCTTCTCTTCTCGTTCCTTGTCGGGTGATGCCCATATCCATTTTCCTTTGCTCCGTTCTATATGGTTGATATCAATTTCAAATCGGTCTTGAATCTTGATAAATGGCTCTGTTAGATCTATCATCGGTCCTAACGGGATAAACAGATCCAGAAGAGGCCACGAGTTGATCCTCATCGACCTTGATTTTCGACTGGTACCTGTTGTGGACGTCAGCCCAGGTTACTGCTAGGTACTCCACCAAATTTTATTTTAGCTATTGAGAGGCCAAGGAACTTCGAGGGTTGAGCCCCTCAGTGAATGCCTGAATGGCCCAATCCTCTGCAACTGGTGGTAGGTCCATCCGTTCCATCTGGAATCTTGACATGAACTCCCTGAGCATCTCGTTATCCCTTTGTGGGACCTTACAAAGATTTGATTTTTTGGTCTCGACCTTGATGGCCCCGACATGGGCCTTTACGAAAGCATTTTCAAGCACAACAAACAAGTCAATGTAATTTGGGTGCAAGTTTTGATACCATATCATTGCTCCCTTGGATAACATTTCCCCGAACTTCTTCAGCTAAGACTGGATCTCATCGTCTTCCAAATCATTCCCTTTGATTGCACATATATAGGAGGTCACATGCTCATTTAGATCTGTTATACCATTATATTTGGGGATGTCAGGCATATGAAACATCTTTGGGATCGGCTTTGGTGTTGTGCTTGGAGGAAAGGGTTTCTGGATAAGTTGCTTGGAGTCTGGTCCCTTCAATATCGGGGGTGCTCCCGGGATCTGATTGACCCAGAGTTGTAGGATTCCACCTTCTCATCATTAGCCTCGATCTTTTTCTCGCCTAACTCCACATGTATTATCAATGCTTCGAGCATATTCATTACCTCATAATTTAACCATGCTCGGTTTCACCGGGTCTCTCAGTAATTTGTTCGTCTCTTCGAGTTCTTTCCCAAGATTGTTCGAGCTCGACATTGGTGGGGGCTTGTCTTTGATTCATCAGTTTTACTATTGACATTTATTGGGTCTGCACCATTTTGAAAATCAGTCATCGGCTCACCCCTATCACCTTCGGCATCGGGCGCATCTCGAGTTGTTTGTCGGGGTCCCCTATGGATACTATTTTCGAGATCAGTTGGCAAATTTATGTTGATGGCCACCTGTGAGTTAGCATCGACCGAGTCGGAAGATAGGACACCGCTGGGATCGACAGGAAGTGCATCATTGCTGGGAACCAAATTATTATTTTCGCTTTGATGGCCAGACTCAACGTCAACGTTCGAGTTAGCAGACTGAGAGTTTGGCATTTTTAGGTTGACCTAAAATAAAGATTTCAAAGAACAAGCGTAAAATAATGTGTGTTATGGAGATTCGTATCAACTCACCAATACTATCCTTAGCCCTGCGGTGGGGCGCCAAAATATTTACCAAACTTGGGTATAATTAAATTTGTACGCAGTTGAAAGGATATATGGTTAAATTCAACACAAATAATTAAGAGTAATAGATAAATGAATTAAAGATGAAATAAATGATCAAACCACTCGCAATGTTAAGACCAGGACTGATCTTACATTGAATAGTGAACTCGTCCTCGAATGGGCCCTCGGTTCAAGCCCAGCCGCGAATAAAGAACAGAACAAGTGAATAATGCTTTTATCAGTAACTAGAGAGCAAAGTAAACTTTTACTGCCTTGAATTACGTGTTACAATGTGTCATACTAACTATAAAAATTCCCTTTTATATAGTAAGAGAGTTTTAGTCCTAGTGTAAGTCTAAAAAGGTAAAAATCTTCTTTTCCCGTTAATTGTTGATCCATAATCGATGTCGAGCGAGATTCGTGTTGTGATATCTGGTTAAGGGAGAGTATTACGGACCTCTATTCGTCCTGCATAACTGTTCACCATGTTTCCTAAGGTCTAGATTTATACTCGGTCCAGGACGTGTCGCTTCGCCATGTCCCGTGTCGGATATACCGTTCACTCTCCTTGAGTCTTGATACGAGGGGTCTCTGACCTTGATTACAATCTTACAGATCCGTGTTTCCCCTTCATTCTCTTACGGGGGAGTCGGGATAGACATTGTCCCCGATTTTACCCCTACACACAAATAGACTACTAAGGCAAACTAATATAAAAGAACAATAACATATCAAAATCATTAGTAAGATGAAATGGAGAAAAAATACACAGAATGAATGGACCTTTATTGATGAATCTGGAGATGCGAACTTGTAATCCAACAGACCAAAATGAGTAACAGACAAGCTCAACCAATAGGAACCTTCGGCTGGAGAAATCTCACGTCGACTTCGAACGGACCTCTTAGACTTCGAACTTTAACTTGGTTTAATAGTGGCAGAAGCGGGCTATTTAGGGATGTTTTTGGAGATGATTTTGGCTGCGTATTTGGCTGAAAATTTGGATTGTTTCGTGGTGCGACGCAGCTGCATTTTTGGGGATCGTTTTAGCCGTTTTGACTGATTTTCACGAATTCTTTTCAGCTAGTTTCAAGCTTGGTTTCAGGTGTAAGGGTGGTGTTTGGCTGAGGTTTTGGAGTTGTGTTAAAGGCTGAAAAAGGGTGTTGGGCGTGGCTGATATTGCTGGGTTTGCGGGTTGTTTTGCTGCATTTTAATGTTGATTTCAATAGGTTTTTGGCTCGTTTTGGGTAGCATTTTGGTTGGAGTTTGGTTCTATTTTTGGGGTGTTTTGGGTGTATAGCTTTACATGGTATTTTGAGGGACTTTTGTACTGATTTTCATGGAGGAAGACGGCTGCTTGTGTTGAATAAGGAGAATCAAGCAAGCCTTTTTTTGTTCCTCTCTCTCTCTCTCTTTTGCTCTCATTCAGATCTATTTCCCCTCTTTCCTTTTTGCGAGGTGAGTGTGTGTATTTATGCAACTTTGTCCATCTGTGTTTATGTGTCCACATATGATTTTCTCTTCTTTTCTTTTTCTTTTTGAATTTTCTTTTTCAAAGAATATATAAATAGACTAAAATAAAATACTACTCCTATTTAATTGAAATAAGAAATAAAAATAATAATTACCTAATTCTAATCTAAAAATAATTCAAAATTACTAACTTAATAAAGTTAAGAGGAAAACATATTTTTGTGAGTTTTCTTTTCTTTTGCAAATTAGAATGAAATTTAATACTCTAAAACTGTGAATCTTTTTATGTGATTTTTAATACTTTCAAATAAAACCTATAAAAAGATGAAACAAAAAGCTGAAATATAAATATGAAACTGAAAACTATTTAAATATTAATATATGGTAAAAATTTCAAGTATAGTAAAAAATTAGGTGCTCACAGGTAACCGGTAGATATCCTTATTCTCTTACTCCACAAGGCGTTGCCTGTTACGTCGAGTGTAATATCGAAGACGATGAAACTCCACAAGATTTTTTGAGAACTTCAGATGAATACCGAGATGTTCTTGCGTTAACAATGCTGGAAATGTACTATCATGCCCCAACCTCGGGGAGCGCGACCGGCGCTCAATAGAGATAACCCTGTCAAGAAAGCCTGCTAAATGCTTTCTACCCGACCTTTCCCATTAATAGATTGGAGATGTATTCCATGATTTTAACATTGAGAGGATTTCATAATCAACACCAATTCCATTACCATTAGTAGCTTCATTTAAAATTCCCGAAATATATTACTTGTTACACCACATGTTTTCGTACGTGAGAGTACGTCGTAAGCTATTTATAACTTGCATTTAAACTTGAAGATACTGTAGGAAGTATGTGTACTGTGTTCTTGCAGGTGCTTAAGGTTATCTTGATGTTTATTAAGTTAAATGGTTGGACTAGACATGAACTAGTAAATTAAGTTGCAAATTGAAGAAAGTTGGAGTTGTGGATTGTTTCCTTTGTTATAAATATATGGTCTAAGGATGGAATCATTGATGAATTACTTCATTATCATATTAATGATGTTGTTAAGCTAATGTAAGAAGTCTATAAGGGGTGATATGGGTTATACGGATTCTGATCGAGCTTGTCGCTCAAAATGATTGTTTAACTAATCGGAGAGCTTATTGTGAATTATATTGTTGTTTGGGCTGTTTGGTAACTTTTGGTAACATATGGGATGTAGTAAAAACAAGAGAGGTGCTTTCTGTTTTCTTGTAGAATATTGGTTTTGAAATATGAGAGTTACAATGCTTATATGATGACGACGAATTCGGGTTACTCATTGTAGACGTAGGAAGATCATATTGAGCTTTGTTGCTGATTGGAGAGAAGAATGCAAAGGTATGTTAAGGCACTTCCTTCTTTCTTTTGGCATGATTTAAAGTGAAACGAACGTAAATGATACGCTATTTCATACTGAATCTACTCCTAGCAACTAAGGTTGTCCATGTTGTTCTTTCCTTACAAAGTTATTCTAAGAAAGTATGTATGATCCTTGAGTCTTAGTGAAGTTCATACTGATGATATGATAACCATAATGTTAATCGAAGGTGCAACTACCTTACGTCACTCCGAAAGATTTAGAGCGTGATTCCATGAGTCCAGCATGCATTATATATAGTATCTATTTTTACTCTACCAAGCCGCGCTATAGTCGGTCGGGTACGGAACCTATTGTGCAACCACTGATCAGTTGGGTTTACTAAGCTCCATGTGGCCGGGTACGATTCTACCAAGCCTTATGATGGCCGGGTATGTTTTTACCAAGTCCTCTTTGAGGCCGGGTACGATATGATGATGATGATGCCCACAGAGGCGGATGTTTTTAAAAGATTATGCATATATGTATCACGCATTTCATGTCACTATCTCTTAGAGGCACTCAGATACTACATGTTGTATCTCTTATATCTCTCTTTACATTACTGTTCTTATTTATATTTTTCTGCCTTACATACTCAGTACTTTATTCGTACTGACATCCCTTTTTCCTGGGGAAGCTGCATTTCATGCCCGCCGGTCCTGATAGATAGGTTCACACTCCTCCTAGTAGGATATCAGCTTAGCGGAAGGTGTTTCTGCACTCCACTTGCTCCGGAGTTGCCTATTTAGTCAGTATGATTGGGACATGTATTGACTGGTATGGCGGGTCCCTGTCTCGACCTATATGACATTTATGTAGTCTTAGAGGCTTGTAGACAGATGTCAGGTATATGGATACTTGTATGCCCTTGTCGGCCAATATTTTGAGTTTACAAATGATCATGTTAGTCGTATAGGCATGTATGTCACATGTATAAGTTTTAATATAATGTTGGGTCATCCTATGTCTAGTGTGCACTTATATTTTATTCTGGTTATCTCATGTAGACCCTTTTGGACCATTTACCCATGATAGTATGATAAGAAATATATGTTATGTTGGTACTCGGTTGAGTAAGGTACCGGTGCCTGTCGCGGCCCATATGTTGGATCGTGACAGAAGTGGTATCAGAGCAGTTCTATCCTAGGGAGTCTACAAGCCGTGTCTAGTGGAGTCTTGTATATGGGTGTGTTGTGCACCACACATATAAGAAGGAGGCTACAGGGCATTTAGGACTATCACTCTTTTTTCTTACTCTAGACGTGTGGTAGAGCTCAGTTGCAAGATTCAAACTCCTAACTTTTATTTTATCTCTAATACAATGATACCTACATTTAAAAAGACAGTTGGTAAGAGATTGAATATGGCTGTAGAAGATTTGAGTCAAAAGAACTCGATTTTGCATCATGCTTACGATGAGTAAATGTAAGGTCTTCGGCAGATCATGTTTGTACTAAGACGTGTAAGATTCTTGATAAGGAACTCTAAGGCAAGAATATCTATCCACCCATATGGTAAAAAGAAATAAAAGAATCAGAAGGTAGATACAAGTTTCAGCAAGTAATATAAGCAAGATGAAGAAAGGTACGAGGTTCCTAGTTAATAAAGATTATCAGTATTTATAATTCAGACAGAAGAATATAAGCATTCTGAGTTACTTTCAACAGTAATAGAGATATATACAATTGACCATACCCATCTCAATTATACCCTATGGGAACTAACAGATATAATTTAAGAGAAGGATAGGATATCAGGATGCAGCTGGGGTTAGAGTAACCCAAAATTATGGATGGATTGTTATCATTATCTAACATTTTTGAAGGGTAATGCAGGACATGTAATAGTTCTTATTGGAGATAGCCAGATGGTGCACTCTAGAATAATACAGTCGAATATGATACTAGAATGTTCAGAAAGTTCAGAAGATGGTCACTGGAATCCTAGAAGAGATGAATATTTACCTTAGGATGACTCCTGCCCCTAGTAAAAAGAGAATGTTAGTTGAGCCAAGAGCCAATGAGATGGTGCAGGGGGATCTAAAAGCGAAAGGTTGTTTTGTTGAAGTTTTTAGAATAAGGTAATAGACAGAGATATTAGCAGGAGAATAAGAAGAGAGTAAATGAAGCATTATGAGTGAGATGTGGTAAATGAGTGATAACGGTAAATCAAAATATGACAAGATGACAAAGTCTATAGTCAAGTGAAGGAAAAGACAAGAGGAGACATTCCTTGAGACAATAAAAGTATAAGCCCTAAAGTCATATCCACATTTTGAGAAATCAGTTGCTAAGTCCAACGTGAATACCAGAAGGAAAAATTAGACCCCTGAGTAATAGAAATTATTATGGGACAGTAAACAAGAAAAAAAAATTGAACAGGAATTAGGGATCGACGGAATGGGTAATAGTCGGCATCGTTTCAGAGATCATGTGTGACAATAATAGAATTAACAATAGAAGAATAACCTTTAAAGGTCATTCACGAAGACGCTTCCCTAAAGCAAGCACTACGAGCAGAGTTAAGCTTAAGGGACTAAATGTGCCAGTTACACTAGGTGTCACCCTTGTGCGTAAGAAATTCAACTATCCCTGGTGTAGAAGGGTTACCGCAAGGCGAGTAATATGTCAGTGAAGATGTGAAAAAAAATACCAAAGATGAAGAGGTAACTATCGAATGGTAAAGGAAGAATGCGGTAAAAAGGTGAAAGGGATGAAAGTGCATTTATTCAAATTCTATAGATATAATATGACTCCGGAACATATGCAAGCATGGAGCCGACGAGAATCAATAAGGGTTTCTCACTCGATGATATTGATAAATAAGTAGGAATAAAAACTTGATACATAAGGATCCCGTACGAGAGGTAAGTTAAGACAAAGGACATAACCCAAGAGGAGTTACATAAAATACATATATGAGAGTGGACCAACGGCTAGTCTGTAGTTGATTCAGGAAGAGCCTAGTTATGGCTAGATAGGAGGATGCAGACAAATCAGTCGATCATGCAAGATAAACATAGTGAAACCCAGCATTGGAAATCCAGTCTCTCAGATACGACATCATAATCCTCGAGAAATATTCAGATAGGAGTTGGGGTAGTAGAAGGTAAAATATAAGTGTTACGGAAATAAAAGAGAGTGCCACTAAGGAGACAACTCAAATTTCGATTCAGAAGAAACCCTACGAGCACAAGGGAACAGAGGTAAGTAATTAAGGTTAATGATAGGTGAGTAAGAACATCAGAAATATCGTAGGGTATACAATGTAATAAACTCGCAGCTTTACAAGAGTCAGAGGGTCTTCCCTAAGCACTCCAACGAAAGACTAGCTGAGGAAATAGGGAAGAAGGTTTCCACCTAAGCATAGTGACCTAAAGAGGAAATGATCTTGTAACATCAGTCTCACTACAACATTATATGCACTCCATAAGAAAGTGGCACCTATCGTGGCTAATGAACGGGAAGAAGAAAAAAATCAAAAGCTGATCATATGAGTTATAGGGAATTCCAGTATTCGTGGGAATTAAAATAAGCCAAGTATCCATGCAGCAAGTGGCAGAACTACCACGAAAAGTAATTGCTTACAGTTAAAGACAACTGAGAAGGCATGAAAGTAATTTACGGTTCTAGCATGTTAAAAGGAAGGTTGTGAGTAGTATAAATAGATATGCGTAGGTCGCAAGCTAAAGTATGGTAGAGATACAAGGTTTTAGGTAGATATGAGTAAAAATAACAAAAGGTGAGTGAGAAGGTGACAAGAATATAAGGCCTCTAAAATTAGAGTTGATGGTTTCCATAAGTTATAGAAAGCTCAATATAGCTTGAATGAACTCAAAAGAGTTTAAAATTAGGAGCATTTAGAAGAGATAGAATGTTTCCCCTGTAGTAAAGTAAGGGTGCAATTGTGATAAATGATAAAAGGATGTCGTTTAGGACTTTAATTGAGTAATGATTTTGAGAAAAGGGATTTCATGAACTGCGTGGGATTAGAATACCCCCATAAGATGAATCACATTGGGATGCTATGAAATACGATTTATGAAGTATAGTATTGTCCCTAGGTGTATCAAGAAAATCACTTCAAATGTTTCCCAATGCGTCATGAGCCCTAGTGACAATGTATTACATGAGAGGTTTCAAGTTAGCAGTAGTAGATTATGGATCAACATTGAGGTGATCAACAATGGATGGATAAAAGTTCCAAAGTATGAGATAGGATTAGGTTGTCATTCTTAATATGAACAGTAATGAGGAAGCACTAAAGGATTTAGATTTATACATATAGGATAAGCAGCGACAACGTAACCTATAGCTGGGTTGAAAATCTCAGTAATAATAAACTGAAGTAAGTGTGATGGTATAGTATGACCCACCTAGATGTAGTTAAGCCATAAGCATAGATAACTGAGGCTATGAAACAAGATATAGCAATAGTCATAAGTTCAACAAAGTACCAAGCAAAGAACTTTAGTACACCTATATATGTCCAGAGGGACAGCTTGTCATAGTACTATATATGTTCACAAAGTGAAGCCTAGAGATTGGTTAAAAGCTAAAAAAAAGGAGATAAGAGTCGCATTGGCGCATATTCAAGGTTAGAATCGTACAGGTTGCATGAAATAAGGTAGAAACAGTTACGATATTGGAAGAATTCCGACCACAAGTCGTGAAGTGAGAAAGAGGCCTAAAGGGAGGAATGCCCTAGCCTTTGGATTTATTTACCGAACAACTCCCTGGATGGAAAAAACAATATTAAAGTATTCTTAAGAGCTATTTCTTAATATAAGAATAAGTGCATTAGTCAACATTCGAGGACGAATGTTCCAAAGGGGGGAATAATGTTACACCCCGTGTTTTCGTACGTGAGAGTACGTCGTAAGTCAATTGACGTAATCTGAGAAATAAGATTATATATGGAAGCATATAAATTAATTTAATCATGTTACCTTGGAGGTTACAAATATTTAAGATCATGAATAACGAGTACCAAGAGGGTTGGAAATCTTAGAAGCTAAACCAATTGAAGAAAATAAGTTTCGTCGAAAGTCGACGAATTTGGAATGTTATAACATGTACTTTAGGGTGAGACTATGGTTCATTAAATGATAAGTAGGTTATTATATGAATTATTTTTTTTGTATGATAGTATTGTGCTACATTTTGAAGCCAAGTAATTGCTGGAACAAAAGTTGGCAAAGGTCTTCACAAGTTACATTCATAATGTGCTGAAAATTAGGTCAAATGTATTCTCCCTATATACTTGGAATTATTGGATGATATACCAAAAAAATTGAATATCTATTAGTATAGTGTCCAAAACATTAAATCGTTTGTCTATACGACGTCGGAGTAGAGAGATATTCGCGTTTTAGCGAGGCTACACCAAGCAGCTCTCTATGGGACCCACATAGGCGGTTTAGAAATGTTGATATATATAAGACGCCTCAACCCCCGGTTTAACTCGTTTATTTTCAGTATCTTCAGACCCTATACACCTTAAAACACTCTCTCAAGGTTCTCTCATGATCTAAGACCCAAACAAAGGGCAAACAACACAAAGCAAGTGTCGGGAATCCCGTCGCGCTAGTAAGTTTCTTGTTCTTCTTATTGTTGCTGAGTTTTGGGTGGTTACAGCTCATGTGGGAGGTTTTTTTAAGTGTTTTATGTTCTTTAAAATACTCTCCCATGGTTTTCATATCAGCCCTAGGTTATTTCAAGTCTTGCAAATGGATTACACCATATTTCAACATCAAAAGTTAGTTCTAGTTAAGAATAACACCTCTTTAAGGTTGTGTTGTCATTGAGGATAGTTATGAGCAGTGTTTTGCTGAAATTTAAAGATTTTGATACTGTTTAAGGTGAGTATAAAAGACTACTAATTGTGCTTAAGATTTCTTGTATGTTGGTTAAGCTGTTAGGATAATAAACTACAAGATAATAATTGGATTAACTTAAGTCACTTCTATAGTGTTGTATTTCTATTGAGGGATGTTGTAAGCTAAATATAACTTTCATTTCAACTTGAAGATACCATAGGAGGTATGTGTATTGGGTTCTTGCAGGTGCTTAAGGTTATCTTGATGTTGATTAAGTTAAATGGTTGGACTAGACTTGAACTAGTGAATTAAGTTGCAAATTGACAAAAGTTGGAGTTGTAGATTGTTTCCATTGTTATAAATATATGGTATAAGGATGCAATAATTGATGAATTACTTCATTATCATATTACTGATGTTGTTAAGTTAATGTAAGAAGTCTATAAGGGGTGATATGGTTTATACAGATTCCGATCGAGCTTGCCGCTCAAAATGATTGTTTAACTAATCGAAGAGCTTATTGTGAATTATATTGTTGTTGTTTGGATTGTTTGGTGACTTTTGGTAACATATGGGATGTAGTGAAAATAGGGGAGGTGTTGTCTATTTTCTTGTAGAATATTGGTTTTGAAATATGAGAGTTACAATGCTTATATGATGACAACGAAGTCGGGTTTGTCGTATACGTAAGAAGATCATATTAAGCTTTGTTGACGATTGGAGAGAAAATTTCAAAGGTATGTTAAGGAACTTCCTTCTTTCTTTAGGCATGATCTAAAGTGAAATGAACATAAATGATACGCTATTTCATAATGAATCTAATCCTAGAAACTAAGGTTGTCCATGCTATTCTTTCCTTACAAAGTTATTCTAAGAAAGTATGTATGATCCTTGAGTCCTAGTGAAGTTCATATTAATGGTATGATGTCCATAATGTTAATCGAAGGTGCAACTACCTTACGTCACTCCGAAAGGTTTAGAGCGTGATTCCATGAGTCCAGCATGCATTATATATAGTATCTATTTTACTCTACCGAGCCGCGCTATAGTCGGCCGGGTGTGGCACCTATTGTGAAATCACTGATCAGTTGGGTTTACCGAGCTCCACGTGGCCGGGTACGATTCTACCGAGCCTTATGATGGCCGGGTATGTTTTTACCGAGTCCTTTTTTAGGACGGGTACGATATGATGATGATGATGCCCACAGAGGAGGATGTTTTTAAAAGATTGTGTATATATGTATCACGCATTTCATGTCACTATCTCTTAGAGGCACTCAGATGCTACATGTTGTATCTCATATATATCTATTTACATTAATGTTCTTATTCATACTTTTCTGCCTTACATACTCGGTATTGTATTCGTACTGACGTCCCTTTTGCCTGGGGACGTTGTGTTTCATATAGAAAGGTTGACAGTCCTCCTAGTAGACTATCAGCTCGGCGGAAGGTGTTGCTGCACTCCACTTGCTCCGGAGTTTCCTATTTGGTTAGTATGATTGGGATATGTATTGACTGGTATGGCGGGGCCCTGTCCCGACCTATATGACATTTATGTAGTCTTTGAGGCTTGTAGACAGATGTGAGGTATATGGATACTTGTATGGCCTTGTCGGCCAATAATTTGAGTTTACAAATGATCATGTCAGTCGTATAGGCCCGTATGTCACATGTATAAGTTTCTATATAATGTTGGGTCATCCTATGTCTAGTTTGCACTTATAATTTATTCTGGTTATCTTATGTCGACCCTTTTTGCCCATTTACCCATGATAGTATGATAAGAAATATATGTTATGTTGGTACTCGGTTGAGTAAGGTACCGGGTGACCGTCGCGGCCCATTGGTTGGGTCGTGATATTACCCATTCATAGTTTGAAGTGGAACATGCAGTACAAATACAAAATTTCTAGTTTTGACTTTTCCAACACAAATTTACAACCCACACTATGTCTATGGATCCTCTAAGTACAATAGAAGAGTAGTATGGAAGTGTCGGCTACAAGGTCACAGCAATACCTCAAAACACAAAGTACAACATCAAGTGACATCAGGCCCAGAACAGAATAGGGCTCATCAAAACTTGCTGAATAGAGAGTAACTGCTAATGAGGATCAAAGTTGGCCGCTGACGAACCACCTGCATCCATCGAAGATGCAGTGCCCCTGGCAAATGGAATGTTAGTACATATGGAATAGTACTAGTGGGTGAAGCTAAATGTCCTCTTTCGGAATAGAATGCCAATATAAAAGGGGGAAATCACGGAAGTAGCAAGTAACAATCAATTATATCTGAATGCCAAGTTGAAACATAATAATTTTTCAAAATACAAAAATAATATTACTTTTGGTTGGGAGATCTTTAGTATCGATATACCACCGTGTTTTTAGCACGGAGTCCGATCACGGCCCAATCGGCTGGGCCGTCTCACCGAAATACATCACAATCACTATTTCAATCACTATCTTAATCACAATCTCAATCATAATCCAAGCACAATCACCACCATGGGTGCGGTATGGCGTATGATATCGACCCGATCGGCTAGGTCGTCTAACCACAATGTCGTGTGGATCGAAATCACCCTATACTGGAAATTATCTCATCTCAAATAAGGGAATAATCTCATCACATCAATATGGGGGTTTACCCCTTAATCACTCATACACTGGCACATATAGTTTCAAGATTAGGTTATTTCAACATACCCTTCCTCAGTGACTAACGATACTCCCAAAAAAAATTTGTTTTGCGTACAAAGGAAATAGAAATACATACACATTTACCTCATAATCTTTCACACCATATATAGCTTTATTAGTACTTTCAACCACTCACAACATCATTATTTTGTTGGCTCTCTTGGCCATACATTTGATTCTTCAATCATGGCACGGAGGTTGTATCTCATGACACTTTTAATTATTTACTTTCAAGGATCATCATCATAAACATAAACATATAGAATATTCTGGAAGTCACAATGTTAGGTTCATTAGTAATGAAGGCTTTAAACACAATGGGTTCCTTTCCAAAGAATGGAGAAAAATGACTAGCAATTGAAACACGAGTTAAAATCATAAACGAGTGATGCACCACTTACTCTTGAAATACTTTTTCGCAAAAAGGGTATAACACAATTTCAACTCATGAGTATGTAAGAACTCAAATCACATTGAAAATATTTATAAAAGATAGCATGGTGATTTACAGATGAAATAGGGGTTCAAATCATAGGTATTAGTTTAAAACAACTACATTTGAACATGACTTGAGTACATAAGCTTTTAGGAAAAACTATGTTCAAAATCAATTTGGAACGGTTGTATCAAGGCTCATTTCATAATCTTTCAAACATCATTTCATCTCATTGGCTCCAATGGCCAAAAGTATAACTTTCATTCTTGGCACGCTGGCCACGCTTTATATCTCCAACTAACTTCTTTCACTTTCAAGCATCTTTATAAATTATCAACAATAAGAGCATTTGAAATCAAGGCCTTGAGTAAATATATAAGAAATAGGAGTTTTAGGTGCATTGTATTCTTTCCAAGTTAAGCATAATGGACTTTCATTTGAAACATGAATTGAAGTTATAACACTTTAACACATAAACCATACTTGAATACATTCCCGAAGGAGATCATGATGAGATAGGAGTAATTAGAACACACTTTGAGTACATACATCTTTTGACACTTTGCTTACTCGGGATAACTGAATTTATTAGGAACAACTCGGAACAAGGGAATTAGGAACGTGGGCCAACCATACTTGAAACTTACGAGAACATCATGGATTTGGATTCTAATAGAGAATTTTTATCCAACATACCTTAAATTCACCCCTTAATAATACTACGATGGTCCACCACACTAAACAACTTCAATCTACAACAATGCAACACAATTGAACCCATATTAACAAGATTTCTATACTTTAAGTCATTTAGACTTTTTATCAAACATCTAATGTTCATATCTTTCTACAACCTCCTTCAATGGAATTTCTTCACCTAACAACCACCTTCCACACCAATGATTCACCTCACAATCGTCTCTAGTCCATCCACAACTTCCATTAGCACATGCATGCCCAACAATTCACTCCCAACCCATAAATATTATCAATTAATTAATTTTACAATCTCTACGATACCAAGACAACCTAGGTTATGCACTTATGAATTCCAATCACCATACCATAAGTCATAACACATATTTCATACATAATTAATCACCATAGATTAGTTAGAGACAGTAGACATATCTCTTGTAGTGAAACTCTTAAGATTCCCAACTTGTAGTGTTCTAAATTTGAGGATTTGAATGGAAATCTATGGATATTCAAGATTAATCCTTGTTAATATAAGTGTTTAGGAGTAGTAATAAACTCAAAATACTCCAAAAACATTACATTGGTTCATTGAAGGGAAGTATAGGACGGATTCCCCTTGATAGATCAAGCCCTAGCTCAAAGAAATAACTTAGCCACTCTCTCTCCCCGGCCTTGGGGGTACTTATAGGGCTCCTACATGCATGGCCGCGCACCTGGGCAAGTGACTGCGCATTGGCCGCGCACACAAGGCAGAAACCTCCCTTATATGTGTGGTTGCGCATCTGGCATAGGTCCGGTAAAATGGCCATAAAATTTTGTATACATATCAAAATGACAAATGGTTTGATGTGTTGGAAACTAGAATCAAAGGGATATAGTTCAATAAGTATATCAGCACCTAAGTCTTTATATTTTGTTACTTGCATGCGTTTGAAGTCGGATCTTGTGCGAATTTATTTGAATCTTTGGCTCATTCTATAGCTCCCAACTTGGCTTAGTTCTAGGGATATACTTAGACCCTAAACAGCATCCAATACACCTAAAACACTTAATATCATGATAATATAAGTTTTTCAAGTCTTTAATCTCTCGTGGAAGGCAAGATGACACTTAAACAACTTGTGAGCGTGCTTTATGGCCTCGGACTCATCTAAAATTTGAGAGGCCTCACATCTTCCCCCACTTAGGATCATTCATCCTCAAATGAGGGTCAAGATCCTCCATTACCATCCAATGTGATTTAACTCTTAATTCACACACCCGCAGTTCCGAATTTTAACTAACTCCACAAATCTCTAGAAATTTCGGCAAAGTTTCCCCTATAACTGGCCTATCCACCTGTCAAAGAATCCCAAAAACCAATCCCAACAACACATCCACAACTCAACAATGCATCAAAATATACATCAATAACATCAATAGTGGTATTTTGACATGAACTGTACATATTTAAATCATAACACATAGAAAGTACACTTCGAACCGCAACCATTTGGCTATACGAACAAGTGAGAATATTTTCTTTCCACAATATCCACGGACTTTGAGGTAACCTCCTCGACTCACAGAATTCACCGTAGCACTTTAACGGAGGAAATCCGAACTTCTGAACTTATCGAACAAGGATGACAATTAGGTACCCCTCATAAGCCAATAACCCATTAATTTCACCTTCAATAGTTTCCATTGGAACAATAAATAAAGGATATATAGTTACCTTCTTTGACGTAGACACATGAAGCACTGGGTGCATGGAGGACAACTATGGGGGACATCATACTCATAGTTAGGCTTATTTTCTTCAAGATTCCATCAATATGTTGAGTAGCGGCAATTCAAGAAGTTAAATTCTTAGATATATGAAGTTTACTACCAATATCAGTGACATGGATAATCATTATGATGAAATCATTGATTCGACCAGCGGGACCTATAGTTATCTAGTACACATTGAAAATGTGGAAACCATGCACATGATCCTGAGATGTAAAAGAATTGATTCATTTTAGACACGTGATATATGTAAGGCATGATCGGTAAAAAAAGACATTAGCATCAGTTATTCTTTGAAGAAGATGAGTTATGAAAGGGATAGTAGCATGGGTTATATTCCATATGTGCCTGGTTCATCACTAATAAGCCTTAAGGAGAAATAAGAAAGTACGTGACACCAGTTTTCTCCTTGAGTGTAGCGGATTATCGTTTTAACTCAAAATGAGAAGATTCTTGCACCATGAATATGGTAGGGGTTTCAAAATAATTGACGTTGCATTACACTCTTAACAGTAATTGTCACAAGGAATCTATTCCACAAGCCCATGAGGTTGAACACTTGTGAGGCTATCATTCTAATAGCTTAAACCTTCTCGATAGTTGATCCTATATGAGAGGACTAGAGATGCGTTAAGCTCGTCTTTCAAATTCATAGGTTCATGATATGTTCCAAAATCTGAACATCTAACTTCAACCATTCACGAGTGAAACCATATATCTAGGATGTCTTAATATTGGGGTCTTAATATTGGGGTGGATTCATGCATGGGTTAGAGAGTATCTAATGGTTAATATAATGCTCCAGGAAGAAAGAAAAATAAAACTCCTATACACCCAGCGATGTGGAATATTAAGGATAGTAAATTTTTTGTGCATGGAAATGGCATAGTAAATGATTCTAGAAGCGGAGTGTTTAAAGATAACGGAACCCAGGGAGGCACTATAGAATAACCATGGAAGGTTTGTGATTGTTGACAATGATTTCTCCACGGGTTTTGTGACTTGAAAAGTAACCAGATGCTAATGAAGGATGGGAAACAGGAGAAAAAGACATGATGTTATGATACCCCCAAAAGTACATTCGATCTCGATAGAGAGCCTATTGAGGATCCTTTTGAGAAAGGAAGTGCTATAGAGACATGTGGAAGGATGCAATATCTCACGGTTATCCAACAATGGTCAGGTTACTAGAACATTGAATTTACTAACCAAGGAACACAATCAGAACACGTTTTAGAAGTGTAAAGAGAAAATGAACATTTGTTTTGAGCCAAACATGTTTCTGCTACAATAACTCTCAAACTGCAATACCAGGTCACGTCATGGGCAGCTATAATACTGGGAACAAGGTTAGTTACTTAATTCGGAATGATCTAAGTGGACATGAAAGTTATACTAATATGGGCAAACAAAAGATCTTTCTATGACAAATTTGTGAGGATTTCAAATTCAGAGAGACTTTATGGGGACAAGTGACTATTTCAATTGACTTGTACACATATGATAGGTGAGATATTCTCTTATGTTACTAGACAGTGAAAAGGGTTCGTGATAATGTTCACAAAGGAAGTAAAGTGATTCATTAAATCCTATGAGCCACATATACAAGAGAGAGGGAGAGTGGCTCAAGAAAGATCTCAACACTATCCTGCTTCACATTATATTCGATGCCATGTAGGTAAATATTATGATGGTGCGTGAACAAGTGAAAAAAATATTCTCCATTTGAATCAAAAGTTTCTATAAGAAATTCATCAGGTATGGTCCCTGGTTGAGAATTTTGGGAAGCAAGTGGGAAGTATTAGCCTAGGGTTATAAATTATTTCAAGGAAATCATTATAGAACTCAATTCCTCAAGTGTTTGTAAATAAGAGAACTGTGATAAAGAGGCTTCACAAATAATGTGTCTCGCTTAAAACGTAGGTGCATGCAATATTTTATGAGCCAGTGACTTGTTAAGACCATATTTATGCAGGCCCTTAAATGCAGATGTACATATATAACAAGGAAAATTATGCGGTGTTCATAATGATGTATTGATGAGTGAATTACTTAGTTATTTTAGGTTGACAGGGCAGTACCTTAACTGATGCCCCTCGACTCCACATCCATAACATAAATAGGTACCATAGTGACATACCCTAAATGATACTTCCTACACTTCACAAAAAGGGGATGCGGTCCACTAAACTGAATCGCCCCACTGACCTGATATCTACTCTTTTTGCATACATCATAATCATCCCCCATTATCCTTCCTCCAGGCCTCCACGACGTGAGTAAAAATCTCTGCACTAGTTTGTAATATGGGCCTTTGGAATTTCCCAAGCCTGCCACCCCTAACACTCTCTGAGCATACTCACGACACGACGCCAAATGTTCTTCCCCCCATATCAGGCAGACTGGGATGGGTGTGCCCAACCTAGGGCATTTGTTATTCTTGTGCCCTCTCTTCTACCACCATAACATATTTCAAGAGTCATCCAACATGTTCCCAAGTGGCGCTTCCTACAAATCAAACATTTGGGCATATTGGTACAAACAACTTACTTTCGCTTCTTGGGTGCCCGCACCACATGATCCGGTGGCGTGGTGACATTAATAGGAACAAGGACACTTCCCCTAGAGAATTAGTTCTTTTAATCCCTCCTTTTTGCCTCGAACTCGTGTGTTAGTCATCTAGAAATGAGACATGACGAGAAAATTAACTTTCTATCTTGAGCTCTACCGAGCGATCTGAAGTATCAAAGAAGGGTGACATTCCTAAATGTCCTAGTAGCCTCCTAATTATAGATGTGGTCGATAATACACCGATAAGAAGGAATCTACTAGACACATCTCCAGACATCCTAGGAAACTTTAAAACCTTAGGCTCTAATACTAAGCTTGTCACGCCCCGACCTCGGGCAGCGCGACCGATGCTCAATCGAGATAACCTTATCAAACAAGCCTACTAGATGATTCCTACCCGACCTTGCCCATGAATAGAGTCAAGATGTATTCAATTATTTAAACATTTAGAGGATTTAATAATCAACACCAATTCCATTACCATTAGTAGCTTCATTTATAATTCTCGAAATGTATTACACATTCATAGTTTGAAGTGGAACATGTGGTACAAATACAAAATTTCTAGTTATGACTTTCCCAACACAAATGTACAACCCACACTATGTATACGGAGCCTTTAATTATAACAGAAGAGTAGTATGGAAGTGTCGGCGACAAGGCCCCGGCTATACCTCAAAGCATAAAGTACCACATCAAGTGATATCATCCCGGAACAGAGTAGGGCTCACCAAAACCTGCTATATACAGAGTAATTGCTAACAAGGACCAAAGTTGCCTGCTGACGAACCACATGGATCCATTAAAGATGCACCGCCCCCGGCAAAAGAGATGTTAGTACATATGGAATAGTACTAGTATTTGAAGCTAAATGTCCTCTTTCGGAATAGAATGTCAATATAACAAGGGGAAAACCATGGAATTTGTAACGACCCGACCGGTCGTTTTGCGTATCAGGACCTCGTTCCCCTAAATGAGACTTCTCATAGCGGATTATTATGATTTATGACTTGCGGGGACGGGTGGTTCAGGATTCGGAAGCATTTAGAGTGGTATATGGACACTTGGTTCCTTAAGGTTGGACTTTAAGGCTAAAGTTTGACTTCGGTCAATATTTTGAGTAAACGACCTCGGAATCGAGTTTCAATGATTCCGGTACCTTTGTATGATGATTTTGGATTGGGCGTATGTTCGGAATGGGTTTTGGATGACCCGTGGGCGTTTCGGCGCCCAATATGGAAATTAGAGTTTCCTTAAGTTTGAAATTTGGTTTGGAACATGTTTTTGTGTTATCGAGGTCGAATGGAATTCCAAGACTGGGAATAATTCTGTTATATCATTTATTACTTGCTTGCAAAATTTGGTGTCATTCCGAGTGGTATAGGTCGGTTCGGCGCATTGTTAGCGAATTCAAGAACTTGAAGTTCTTAAGTTATGATTCTAGGGGTTTTGGGATGTGATTTTGAGTTTTGGCATTTTCTTGAGTGTTCTGAAGGCTCGAGCGAGTCCGTATTATGATTTGGGACTTCTTGGTATATTTGGACGGGGCCTCGGGTGGGCCCAGGTGCCTCCCGAACACCACACGAGGATAAAAACCAGCTAAAATAGATGTTGGTGCACCTGTTCTGGTGTGACCGCATGTGAGGTTTCCTAGTCACAGGTGCAGGACCGCTCCTACATTCCCAGCCTCGCAGGTGCGACCCCTAGCGGGCAGCCCATTCCTCGCAGGTGCAGACAAAGTTCCGCAGGAGCGAAACCGCGGGCGTGGTCTCCTCTCCGCAGGTGCGGGCCCAGGCTTTCTCGTCCATTTCCACAGGTGCGAGCCTTTTCTCACAGGTGCGGTCCTCGAGCCGCTGGTGCGAAACCACTGTCAGGCAATGTGTTCTTTTAAACATGGGAAAGGCTCATTTTATCCATTTTTCTTCCACCATTGTCGTCTTAAGTAGCTTGGGAAAGGGCCAATCCACCTAGCCACTGAAAGGTAAGTGATTTCTCCTCCAATATTAGTTTAATGCATGAAATCTTAGGTAGATTATCCTCTGTATTAGTGGAAAATCATGTGTTAGAGTGAAAACCTAGGTTTTATTAGAATTTGGAAAATTACCATGAAATTAGCCCTGAAATCATACAAAAATTATATATTAACGATCCTTAGGCTATGGGTAAGTGTTTTCTTCAAAAATTTCCGGAATCCGAGCACGTGGACCCAGAGGTATATTTTAGGATCTTTCAAAGTAAGGTGAAATAACTAAGTAAATAGGAGAATTTCATACTTTTGTGTATAAATTGATATATTTGTATAACATTTGGCTAGTTTCAAGTCCTTGGGTGACGAGTTTGGAGTTTCGGGCGCGTTTGTTGACCCGGAGAGTAGGTTCGACACAAGGTGAGTCTCCTTTCTAACCTTGTAAGAGGGAATAGTCCCCATTGGTAATTATAAATAATTGCATGTCCTTATTTGCGGGGGCTACGCACGCACGACGTGAGGAGAGTCCGTGCGTAGCTACTACTATGTTATGTCAGGTTGTCTAGGACTCACAAGCATGCTTATATGTGCCTTACATGTGTTCCTAAATGCATTTTGAGTTTCTTATTATCCTTGAATTTGCATAAGAGTATTAGGAATTTATGCTTCCATATTATATTTCTTAAGTTTTTGCTTCAAAGTATAATCTCTGTTAACTCCCTAAATATTGATAATTCTGTGTATGTATGTGGCACCCGCGTCACATGTATGATTCATGAGCGGAATAGCCCTACTATTATTTTAACCACGTTGCATGTTCGATTCGCGAGTGGGGTAATAGATGCATCTGTGGTTCGAGACGTTCGACCGCCTTCGGTAGTGCACATTTATTTTTGTGACGTTTCGGCCGTACGCTTCCGGCCTTATGTGATATATGATTTACTAGGAATTTGTTGTAATTGTATAAACTGTTTCATGCGAAAAGGGAATTTAGTACATTATATGCTAGTGGAATTTAACATGCAAAGGTAATTACAACTATACTTGATAATTTATATCTCTGTGATTTCTACGACTGTTATGCCTGCCTAGTTCCTATTAAATTATGCTATTTAAAAATGTTGACCCTAGTAAGTATCACGTCTACCTCTTGTCACTACTTCTTCGATATTAGGCGGGATACTCACTGGGTACATATATGTTTATGTACTCATGCTGCGCTTCTGTACTTAATTGTACAGGCTCTGAGGCAGGTGCATCTGGGTATCCATCCGGAGCTCGTCCCTGAAGTGTATTTGGCATGGACTTCTTGGTGAGATACTCTCCTTTACGTATCTCTCTGGAAGCACCTTGGAGTTCCTCTTTTCTTTTTCTTTTTTTTTTCTGTATTACTTTTCTTCAGACAGTAGGGAAAACTTGTACTTTCTTTTGGATACTCGTTTCTATTAGATGCTTGTAGACCTATGACGCCAGTTCCTGGCATGCCCACGTAGTGGATATTCTATCCTTTTGAAGTTGGAATTATTGGTGGTGATTACCGTATTTATTGCTCACTTTGGTCGTTTAAGTCACTAATTTACTTCAAATTTATGTTTTTGAAAGAAAAACCTCTTAAGTATGGTGAACTGTTTATAAATGAAAAAGGGATCACTAGTAAATTAAAGTTGGCTTGCCTGACATCGAAGTTGGACGCCATCGCGACCTAAATTGGGATTTGGGTGGTGACAACATGGTACCAGAGCTCTAGGTTCACGTAGGTCTCACAAGTCACGGGAAAACCTAATAGAGTCTTGCGGATCGATACGGAGACGTCTGTATTTATCTTCGGGAGGCTATAAGGTGTTAGGAAACCTCTCTTTATTCATGTTCTATCGTTTAGTTGATGGTTTACTAAATCTTATTCTTCCATTCTCTCACAGATGGTGAAGACTTGCGCGGCTGACATTCTAGACCCGGTAGATGCTGCTACCCCCACCGTCCACCGTGGCAGAGGCCGGGGGAGGGCACCGGCCTAATGTAGGGGACGAGGTCATCCCAGAGATGTTTCAGTAGCACACCCAGCAGATCCAGCAGAGGATCTGATTACGGAGGATCAGGGCGAGGTTCCCCTAGCAGATGCAGGTGCAGGGACTTCTTTGATAGGTTCAGGGATAGACTGCACAACATGAGGATACTGGAGTCCAATGGAGTGGACTTCACTACTTTCCAGCTTGAGGGCAGGGCCCGCAGATAGTGGCAGTCCTATATCCTGGGTAGACCGACAGGTTACCCTTGCATCACTTTTGAGTAGTTCACTCAGTTGTTCCTGGACAGGTATATTCCACCCTCCGAGAGGGAAGAGCTGTGATATCAGTTCGAGCAGCTAGAGCAGGGACAGATGTTAGTGACAAATTACGAGGTCAGGTTTTCTGAGTTGTCTCATCATGCCCTTATGATACTTCCTACTAATGCTGAGAGAGTGTGGATATTTGTAGCTGGGCTGCACTCAAGTATTAGGGCCAACATGGCCCGAGAGGTGGAGATGGGGACTCCCTATCAGCTTGTGGTCGAGATAGCTCGCTGTATTGAGGGTTATCGTTCGAGGGGCAGAGAGCAGGGTCAGCAGGATAAGAGAGCTAGATTTTCAGGAGATTTCAGAGGTGCCCCAGCCAGGGCTAGAGGTAAATTCGGTACAAGCCAGCCTAGCTGGCCTCCTTATTCAGCTCCTCCACTACCTCCCCGTGGTGCTCCAGTGAGGCCCTATTTCAGCGTCATGCCAGAGAGTTCCTACCTTCCACCAGCCATTCAGGGTTCATCGGGCGAGTATTCCGGTCATCAAGGGTCTTCTAGTCCTAACTTCTGTGCCATGCCGGAGGGTTCTCACTGCCCTCTAGCTATCCAGGGTCCTTCTTCAGAGCAGCAGGCCATGCCACCAGCTAGATGTTATGAGTGTGGGGATCCAGGCCATATGAAGAGGACTTGTCCCAGGCTTCGGGGCAAGGCCGTTCAGCAGAGCTATCAGCCTACACTTTCAGCACCGGCGGTTCGTCCACCCAGAGGTGGAGAGCAGACTGGTAGAGGTCGTCCCAGAGGTGGAGGCCAGGCAGGGGGAGCTCTGCCGGCCCCTATTCATTCCAGCGGAGGTCAGTCATCCGGTGCTCTAGCTAGATTCTATGCCATTCCGGCCCGATCAGATGCAGTGGCCTCAGATGCCGTGATCACATGTACTATTTCAGTATGTGGTAGAGATGCATCAGTGTTGTTTGATCCAGGATCCACCTATTCATATATGTCAGCTTTATTTGCTTGTTTCCTGGATGTTCCTCGTGAGTCCTTGGGTACTCTTATTTATGTGTCAACTCCCGTAGGCGATTCTGTGGTAGTAGACCGGATTTATCGGTCCTGTATGATTTCATTTTGTGGGTTCGAGACCAGAGCGGACCTCATATTGCTCGACATGGTTGATTTCGAGATTATTCCAGGCATGGATTAGCTGTCTCCCTATCATGTCGTGCTAGATTTCCATGCCAAGACAGTCACTTTAGCCATGCCCGAGTTGCCAAGGCTGGAGTTGAGAGGTTCCTCAAATAGTGCAGTCAGCCGGGTTGTTTCATTCCTGAAGGCTCGGCATATGGTCGAAAAGGGTTGTCTGGCCTATCTTGCTTATGTGCGGGACACCACCACCAAGTCTCCGACGATTTATTCAGTGCTAGTGGTTCGAGAGTTTGCTGATGTATTTCCTTCAGACCTTCCAGGCATGCCTCTGGATCGTGACATTGATTTTTGCATTGATTTACCTCCAGGCACCCAGCCTATATCTATTCCTCCGTACCGTATGTCTTCGAAAGATTTGAAGGAGTTGAAGGAGCAGCTTGAGAAGTTGTTAGCTAAGGGTTTATCACGTCGAGCGTATCGTCGTGGGGTGCCCCGATTTTATTTGTGAAGAAGAAGGATGGGACTATGCGAATGTGTATTGATTACCGCCAGTTGAACAAGGTCACCATTAAGAACAAGTATCCCTTGCCGCGCATCGATGATTTGTTTGACCAGCTGCATGGTTCCCGGGTATTTTCTAAGATTGATTTGAGGTCGGGATATCATCAGTTGAGGATTCGGGCCTCATATGTTTCGAAGACTTCTTTTCGTACGAGATATGGCCATTATGAGTTCCTGGTGATATCCTTTGGCTTGACTAATGCCCCAGCAGCATTCATGGACTTGATGAACAGGGTGTTCAGGCCGTACATTGATTCTTTTGTCATTGTCTTCATTGATGACATTCTGATTGACTCACATAGCCTGGGAGAGCACGATCATCATTTGAGAGTGGTGCTCAACTCTTTGCGAGCACAGAAGCTATATGCCAAGTTCTCCAAGTGTGAGTTTTGGCTGGATTTCGTGGCATTCTTGGGACATGTGGTGTCCAGAGAGGGTATCGAGGTTGATCCTAAGAAGATTGAGGCAGTTCAGAGTTGGCCACGTTCTGCTTCAGCTACAGAGATCAGGAGTTTCTTGGGTCTAACAGATTACTACCAGCGATTTGTGGAGGGTTTTTCATCCATTGCAGCCCCACTAACTAGATTGACTCAGAAGAATGCCTCGTTCCGATGGTCCGATGAGTGTGAGGCGAGCTTTCAGAAGCTCAAGACGGCATTGACCTCAGCACCAGTTCTGGTATTGCCTTCCGGTTCTGGGATATATACAGTGTATTGCGACGCTTTGCGCGTTGGCTTGGGGTGTGTGTTGATGCAAGAAAAGAGAGTTATTGTTTATGCTTCGCGCCAGCTGAAGGTTCATGAAAAGAATTATCTTGTTCACGATTTGGAGTTGGCGGCGATTTTTCATGCCCTTAAGATTTGGAGGCATTACTTGTATGGGGAGTCCTGTGAGGTTTATACGGACCACCGCAGCTTGCAGCACGTGTTGAAGTAGAGGGATATTAATTTGAGGCAGCGCAGGTGGTTTGAGCTGCTGAAGGATTATGACGTCAACATTCTTTATCACCCGGGCAAGGCGAATATGGTAGCAGATGCTTTGAGCAGGAAGGCGGAGAGTATGGGTAGCTTGGCTTATATTGCAGCAGAGGAGAGACCTCTAGCCTTGGACATCCAGTCCTTGGCTAATCTCCTGGTGAGATTAGACCTTACAGAGCCTCGCCGAGTTCTAGCACATGTGGTTGCTCAGTCTTCATTATTGGGTGAAATTAAGGCTCGGCAGTTTGATGATCCGTGCTTGGCAGAGCTTCAGGAGAAAATTTTTCAGAAAGGTGACAAAGAGGTTACTATTGGTGAGGATGGTGTTCTAAGACTTCAGGGTCGTTTATGTGTTCCTAAGGTCGATGGCCTGAGGGAGAAGATTCTAGAGGAGGCGCACAGTTCTCGGTATTCTGTTCATCCTGGTGCTACAAATATGTATCGTGATTTGAAGCAGCATTCCTGTTGGAGGCGGATGAAGAAGGACATTGTGGAGTATGTGTCTAGGTATCTTAATTGCCAGCAGGTTAAGTGTGACACCAGAGTCCAGGAGACCTACTTCAGCAGATGCCCATTCCTGAGTGGAAGTGGGAGCGCATCACTATGGACTTCGTGGTTGGGTTTCCTCGGACTTTACGGAAGGCTGACGCGGTTTGTGTCATTGTGGATAGATTAACCATATCGGCGCATTTCATTCCAGTGGCTATTACTTATACTTCTGAGAGGTTGGCCCAGATCTACATTCGGTAGGTAGTCCGATTGCACGGTGTGCCGGTGTCCATTATATCAGATCGAGGTCCTCAGTTCACCTCGCACTTCTAGAGAGCATTGCATAGTGAGATGGGTACCCAGATAGATCTCAGCACCGCATTTCACCCTCAGACTGATGGTCAGTCAGAGCGTACAGTTCAGATATTGGAAAAAATGATCAGGGCATATGTGATTGACTTCGGGGGTCAGTGGGACCAGTTCTTGCCTTTGGCCGAGTTTGCTTACAATAATAGTTACCAGTCCAGCATCGAAATGGCTCCATTTGAGGATTTTTATGGTCGGCGATGTCATTCTCCCATCGGGTGGTTTGAGCCTGGCGAGGCTAAGTTATATGGAACCTACCTGGTAAGTGATGCTTTGGAGAAAGTGAAGTTGATTCAAGAGAGGCTTCGCACAGCACAGTCCAGACAGAAGAGTTACGTGGATCGGAAGGCACGTGATGTATCATTTATGGAGGGAGATAATGTTTTGTTGAAAGTCTCGCCGATGAAGGGTATTATGAGGTTCGGGAAGAAGGGCAAGCTCATCCCAAGGTTTATAGGCCCTTTCGAGGTGTTTAGGCGAGTTAGGGAGGTTGTTTATGAGCTAGCTTTACCTCCCAGTTTGTCAGGACTTCATCCGATTTTTCATGTATCCATGCTCCGGAGGTACCATGCCGACTTCTCTCACGTGGTTGATTTCATCACTATTCAGTTGGATGAAAGGTTAGGCTACGAGGAGGAGCCAGTTGCTATTATTGATAGGCAGGATCGCCATCTGAGGTCCAAGAGAGCTACTGCTGTGAAGGGCTAGTGGAGGGGCCAACCAGTCGAGGAGACGACCTGGGAGTCCGAGGAGGACATGCAGAGCAGATATCCATATTTATTCAGCACTTCAGATATGATTCTAGACCCGTTCGAGGATGAACGTTTATTTAAGAGGTGGAGAATATAACGACCCGACCGGTTGTTTTGCGTATCAGGACCCCGTTCCCCTCAATGAGACTTCCCGTAGCGGCTTATTCTGATTTATGACTTGCGGGGACGGGTGGTTCGGGATTCGAAAGCGTTTAGAGTGGTATAGGGACACTTTGGTTCCTTAAGGTTGGCCTTTAAGACTAAAGTTTGACTTCGGTCAACATTTTAAGTAAACGACCTCCGAATCGAGTTTCGACAATTCCGATAGCTTCATATGATGATTTAGGACTTGGTCGTATGTTCGGAATGGGTTTTGTATGACCCGGGGGCATTTCGGCGCCCAATATCGAAATTAGAGTTTCCTTAAGTTTAAAATTTGGTTTGGAACGTGTTTTTGTGTTATCGAGGTCCGAACGGAATTTCGATACTGGGAATAGTTCTGCTATGTCATTTATGACTTGCTTGCAAAATTGGGTGTCATTCCGAGTGGTATAGGTCGGTTCGGCGCATTGTTACAGAATTTAAGAACTTGAAGTTCTTACGTTCTGATTCTAGGGGCTTTGGGATGTAATTTTGAGTTTTAGTGTTGTCTTGAGTGTTCCAAAGGCTCGAGCGAGTCCGAATTATGATTTTGGATTTGTTGGTATATTTGGACAGGGGCTCGGGTGGGCCTAGGTGCCTCCCGAAAACATCACGAGGCCAAAAACCAGCTAAAATAGATGTTGGTGCACCTGTTCTGGTGTGACCGCAGGTGCGGTTGCCCAGTCGTAGGTGCGGGACCGCTCCTACGGTCCCAGCCTCGCAAGTGCGACCCCCAACGGGCAGCCCATTCCTTGCAGGTGCGGACAAAGTTCCGCAGGAGCGAAGCCACAGGTGCGGAGCCACAGGTGCGGTCTCCTCTCCGCAGGTGCCGGCCCAGGCTTCCTCGTCTATTTCCACACGTGCGAGCCTTTGCTCGAACGTGCGAGACCGCAGGTGCGGTCCTCGAGCGGCAGGTGCGAAACCACTGTCAGGCAGTGTGTTCTTTTAACTACGGGAAAGGCTCATTTTATCCATTTTTCTTCCACCATTGTCGACTTAGGGAGCTGCAGAAAGGGCCAATCCACCTAGATATTGAAAGGTAAGTGATTTCTACTCCAATATTAGTGTAAAGCACCTAGCTACTGAAAGGTAAGTGATTTCTACTCCAATATTAGTGTAATGCATGAAATCCTATGTAGATTAACCTCCTAATTAGTGGAAAATCATGGGTTAGAGTGAAAACCTAGGTTTTATGAAAATTTGGAAAATTACCACGAAATTTGCCATGGAATCATACAAAAACTATATATTAACGATCCTTAGGCTATGGGTAAGTGTTTCCTTCGAAAATTTCCGGAATCCGAGCACGTGGGCCCTGGGGTATATTTTAGGACCTTTCAAAGTAAGGTGAATAACTAATTAAATAGGAGAATTTCATACTTTTGAGTACAAATTGATATATTTGTATAACATTTGGCTAGTTTGGAATCCTTGGGTGACGAGTTTGGAGTTTCGGGCGCATTCTTCACCCGGAGAGTAGGTTCGACACAAGGTGAGTCTCCTTTCTAACCTTGTAAGAGGGAATTGTCCCCATAGGTGATTATAAATAATTTCATGTCCTTATTTGCGGGGGCTACGCACACACGAAGTGACGAGAGTGCATGCGTAGCTACTACTATGTTATGTTGGGTAGTTCTAGGACTCACAAGCATGCTTATATGTGCTTTACATGTGTTCCTAAATGCATTTTGAGTTCTTATTATCCTTGAGTTTTCATGAGAGTATTAGGAAGTTATGTTTCCATATTATATTGCTTAAGTTCTTGTTTCAAAGTATAATCTCTGTTAACTCCCTAAATATTTATAATTCTATGTATGTATGCGGCACCCGCATCACATGTATGATTCGTGAGCGGAATAACCCTACTATTATGTTAACCGCATCGCATGTTCGATTCGCGAGCGGGGTAATAGATTCATCTGTAGTTCGAGTCGTTCGACCCTCGGCAGTGCACATTTATTTTCACGACGTTTCAGCCGTACGCTTCCGGCCTATTATGTGCTATATGATTTACTGGGAATTTGTTGTAATTGTATAAACTGTTTCATGAGAAAAGGGAATTTAGTACATTATATGCTAGTGGTATTTAACATGCAAAGGCAATTACAACTATACTTGATAATTTATATCTCTGTGATTTCTACGACTGTTATGCCTGCCTAGTTCCTATTAAATTATGCTATTTAAAAATGTTGACCCTAGTAAGTATCATGTCTGCCTCTCGTCACTACTTCTTCGAGATTAGGCAGGATAATCACTGGGTACATATCTGTTTATGTACTCATGCTACGCTTCTGTACTTAATTGTACAGGCTCTGAGGCAGGTGCATCTTGGTATCCATCCGGAGCTCGTCCCTGAAGTGTATTTGGCGTGGACTTCTTGGTGAGCTGCTTTCCTTGACTTATCTCTCTGGCAGCACCTAGGAGTTCCTCTTTTATTTTTCTTTTTCTATGTTTGTATTACTTTTCTTCAGACAATAGGGCAAACTTGTACTTTCTTTTGGATACACGTTTCTATTAGATGCCCGTAGAACTATGATGCCAGTTCCTGGCATGCCCACGTAATGGATATTCTATTCTTTTGGAGTTGTAATTATTGGTGGTGATTACCTAATTTATTGCTCACTTTGGTCGTTTAAGTCACTAATTTACTTCAAATTTATGTTTTTTAAAGAAAAACCTCTTAAGTATGGTGAACTATTTATAAATTAAAAGGGGATCACTAGTAAATTAAAGTTGGCTTGCCTGACATCGAAGTTGGGCACCATCGCGACCTAAATTAGGATTTGGGTCGTTATAACATGGTATCAGAGCTCTAGGTTCACGTAGGTCTCACAAGTCACGGCAAACCTAATAGAGTCTTGCGGATTGATACGGAGACGTCTGTATTTATCTTCAGGAGGCTATAGGGTGTTAAGAAACCTCTCTTTATTCATGTTCTATCGTGTAGTTGATGGTTTACTAAATCCGATTCTTCCATTCTCTCACAGATGGTGAAGACTCGCGTGGCTGACATTCCAGACCCGGGAGACGCCGCTACCACCACCGTCCGAGGCCGTGGCAGAGGTCGGGAGAGGGCACCAGCCCGAGGTAGGGGACGAGGGTGTCCCAAAGATATTTCAGTAGCACACCCAGAAGATCTGGCAGAGGATCCTATTACGGAGGATCAGGGCGAGGTGCCCCCAGCATATCCTGTCCCAGTAGACTTTATGACGGCGTCAGGCTTCCAGGAGTTCATGGGTCATATGATGAGATTTATGGACACTATGACGCAGGCTGGTTTATTTCCAGCAGATCCTGCCACATCTCAGGAAGGAGGGGGATCCCAAACCCCTGCTGCCCAGGCCGCAGGCCATGCAGCAGCAGTTTATCAGACCTCGAGTACAGATTCGTGGGTGGAGCCCAGCCAGTGGCAGCAGCACCTGAGCTCAAACTAGCTGCGGACGGCGATCCGCAGAAGTAACTGGATAGATGGACCCGATTGCACCCTCCCATATTCGGAGGTGAGAAGGGCGAGGATGCCCAGGACTTTATTGATAGGTGCAGGGACAGACTGCACAACATGAGGATACTGGAGTCCCGTGGAGTGGACTTCACTACTTTTCAACTTGAGGGCACGGCCCGCAGATGGTGGCAGTCCTATATCCTGGGTAGACCGGCAGGTTCCCCTCCCATCACTTGGGAGCAATTCACTCATCTGTTCCTGGACAGGTATATTCCATCCTCCGAGAGGGAAGAGTTGTGATATCAGTTTGAGAAACTGGAGTAGGGACAGATGTCAGTGACAGATTACGAGGCCAGGTTTTTTGAGTTGTCTGGCCATGCCCTTATGATACTTCCTACTGATGCTGAGAGAGTGTGGAGATTTGTGGCTGGGATGCACTCAGGTATTAGGTCCAACATGGCCCGAGAGGTGGAGATAGGGACTCCCTATCAGCTTGTGGTCGAGAGCTCACCGTATTGAGGGTTATCATTCGAGGGGCAGAGAGTAGGCTCAGCAGGATAAGAGAGCTAGATTTTCAGGAGATTTCAGAGGTGCCCCAGCCAGAGGTAGAGGTCAGCTCAGTAGAGTCCAGCCTAGCAGGCCTCCATATTCATCTCCTCCACTACCTCCCCGTGGTTCTCTAGTGAGGCCCTATTTCAGCGCCATGCCAGAGAGTTCCTACCGTCCACCAACAATTCAGTGTTCCTCGGGCGGTTATTCCGGTCATCTGGGGTCTTCTAGTCCTTACTTCAGTGTCATGTCGGAGGGTTCTCACTGCCCCTAGCTATCCAGGGTCCTTTTTCAGGTTAGCTGGCCATGCCACTAGCTAGATATTATGAGTGTGGGCATCCAGGCCATATGAGGAGGACTTGTCCCAGGCTTCGGGGCAAGGCCGTTTAGCAGAGCTATCAGCTTACACTTTCAGCCTCGGCGGTTCGTCCACCCAGAGATGGAGGGCAGACTGGTAGAGGTCATCCCAGAGGTGGAGGCCAGGTAGGGGGAGCTCTGCCGGCCCCTATTCATTCCAGCGGAGGTCAGTCATCCGGTGCTCCAGCTAGATTCTATGTCATTCCGTCCCGATCAGATGCAGTGGTAGAGATGCATCAGTGTTATTTGATCCAGGATCCACCTATTCATATGTGTCAGCTTTATTTGCTTGTTTCCAGGATGTTCCTCGCGAGTCCTTGGGTACTCCTATTTATGTGTCCACTCCCGTGGGCGATTATTTTGTAGTAGACCAGATTTATCGGTCCTGCGTGATTTAATTTTATGGGTTCGAGACCATAGCGGACCTCCTATTGCTCAACATGGTTGATTTCGAGATTATACTAGGCATGGATTAGTTATCCCCCTATCATGTCACGCTAGATTTCCATGCCAAGATAGTCACTTTAGCCATGCCCGAGTTTCCAAGGCTGGAGTAGAGAGGTTCCTCAGTTAGTGCAGCCAGTCGGGTTGTTTCATTCCTGAAGGCTCGGCATATGGTCAAAAAGGATTGATTGGCCTATCTTTCTTATGTGCGGGACACCACCGCCGAGGCTTCGACGATTGATTCAGTGCCAGTGGTTCGAGAGTTTGCTTATGTATTTCCTTCAGACCTTCCAGGCATGCCTCCGGATCATGATATTGATTTTTGCATTGATTTAGCTCCAGGCACGCAGCCTATATCTATTCCTTTGTACCGTATGGCTCCAAAAGAGTTGAAAGAGTTGAAGGAGCAGCTTGAGGAGTTGTTAGCTAAGGGGTTTATCAGGCCGAGTGTATCGCCGTGGGGTGCCCCAGTTTTATTTGTGAAGAAGAAGAATGGGACTATGCGAATGTGTATTGATTACCGCCAGTTGAAAAAGGTCACCATTAAGAACAAGTATCCATTTCCGCGCATCGATGATTTGTTTGACCAGTTGCAGGGTTCCCGGGTGTTTTCTAAGATTGATTTGAGGTCGGGATATCATCAGTTGAGGATTCGGGCCTCATATGTTCCGAAGACTGCTTTTCGTACGAGATATGGCCATTATGAGTTCCTGGTGATGTCTTTTGGCTTGACTAATGCCCCAACAGCATTCATGGACTTGATGAACCGGGTGTTCAGGCCGTACGTTGATTCTTTTGTCATTGTCTTCATTGATGACATTCTGATTTACTCATGTAGCCTGGGAAGCACGAGCAGCATTTGAGAGTGGTGCTCCAGACTTTGCGAGAACAGAAGCTATATGTCAAGTTCTCCAAGTGTGAATTTTGGATGGATTCTGTGGCATTATTGGGACATGTGGTGTCCAGAGAGGGTATTGAGGTTGATCCTAAGAAGATTGAGGCAGTTCAGAGTTGGCCACGTCATACTTGAGCTACAGAGATCATGAGTTTCTTGGGTCTAGCAGGCTACTACCAGCGATTTGTGAAGGGCTTTTCATCCATTGCAGCCTCACTGACTAGATTGATCCAGAAGAATTCCTTGTTCCGATAGTCCGATGAGTGTGAGGCAAGCTTTCAGAAGCTCAAGACAGAATTTACCTCAGCACCAGTTATGGTATTGCCTACCGGTTCTGGGATGTATACAGTGTATTGCGACACTTCGCGTATTGGCTTGGGGTGTGTGTTGATGCAAGAAGGGAGATTTATTTCTTATGCTTCGCGCCAGCTGAAGGTTCATGAAGAGAATTATCTTGTGCACAATTTGGAGTTGGCGTCCATTTTTCATTAAGATTTGGAGTCATTACTTGTATGGGGTGTCCTGTGAGGTTTATACGGACCACCGCAGCTTGCAGCACTTGTTGAAGAAGAGGGATCTTAATTTGAGGCAGCGCAGGTGGCTTGAGCTGCTGAAGGATTATGACATCACCATTCTTTATCATTCGGGCAAGGCGAATGTGGTAGCAGATGCTTTGAGCTGGAAGGCGGAGAGTATGGGTAGCTTGGCTTATATTGCAGTAGATGAGAGACCTCTAGCCTTGGACATCCAGTCCTTGGCTAATAGCCTGGTGAGATTAGACCTTTCAGAGCCTCGCCGAGTTCTAGCACATGTGGTTTCTCAGTCTTCATTATTGGGTGAAATTAAGGCTCGGTAGTTTGATGATTCGTGCTTGGCATAGCTTCAGGATACAGTGGTTCCAAGGAGGTTACTATTGGAGAGGATGGTGTTCTAAGACTTCAGGGTTGTTTATGTGTTCCTAAGGTCGATGGCCTGTGGGAGATGATTCTAGAAGAGGCGCACAGTTCTTGGTATTCTGTTCATCCTGGTGCTACAAAGATGTATCATGATTTGAAGGAGCATTCCTGTAGGAGGCGGATGAAGAAGGACATTGTGCAGTATGTGGCTAGGTGTCTTAATTGCCAGCAGGTTAAGTGTGAGCACAAGAGGCCAGGAGGCCTACTTCAGCAGATGCCCATTCTTGAGTAGAAGTGGGAGCGCATCACTATGGAATTTGTGGTTGGGTTGCCTCGGACTTTGCAGAAGGTTGACGCGGATTGGGTCATTGTGGATAGATTGACCAAATCGGCACATTTCATTCCAGTGGCTACTACTTATACTTCTGAGAGGTTGGCCCAGATCTACATTCGGGAGGTAGTCCGGTTGCACAGTGTGCCGGTGTCCATTATATCAGATCGAGGTCCTCAGTTTACCTCGCACTTCTGGAGAGCATTTCATAGTGAGAAGGGTACCCAGATAGATCTCAGCACCGCATTTCACCCTCATACTGACAGTCAGTCGGAGCGTACAGTTCCGATATTGGAAGAAATGCTCAGGGCATGTGTGATTGACTTTGGGGGTCAGTAGGACCAGTTCTTGCCTTTGACCGAGTTTGCTTACAATAATAGTTACCAGTCCAGCATAGAAATGGCACCATTTGAGGCTTTGTATGGTCGGCGATGTCGTTCTCCCATCGGGTGGTTTTAGCCTGGCGAGGCTAAGTTATATGGCACTGACCTAGTCAGTGATGCTTTGGAGAAAGTGAAGTTGATTCAGGAGAGGCTCCGCACAGCACAGTCCAGACAGAAGAGTTACGCAGATCGGAAGGCGCGTGATGTATCATTTATGGAGGGAGATAATGTGCTGTTGAAAGTCTCGCCGATGAAGGGTATTATGAGGTTCGGGAAGAAGGGCAAGCTGATCCCAAGGTTTATAGGCCTTTCGAGGTGTTGAGGCGAGTTAGGGAGGTTGTTTATGAGCTAGCTTTACCTCCCAGTTTGTCAGAACTTCATCCGATTTTTCATGTATCCATGCTCCGGAGGTACCATGCCGACTTCTCTCACGTGGTTGATTTCAGCACTATTCAGTTGGATGAGAGTTTGGACTACGAGGAGGAGCCAGTTGCTATTATTGATAGGCAGGATCGCCATCTGAGGTTCAAGAGAGTTTCTGTTGTGAAGGTCCAGTGGAGGGGCCAACCAGTCAAGGAGGCGACCTGGGAGTCCGAGGAGGACACGCATAGCAGATATCCACATTTATTCATCACTTCAGGTATGATTCTAGACCCGTTCGAAGAAGAACGTTAGTTTAAGAGGTGGAGAATGTAACGACCCGACCGGTCGTTATGCGTATCAGGACCCTGTTCCCATAAATGAGACTTCCCGTAGCGGCTTATTATGATTTATGACTTGCGGGGAGGGGTGGTTCGGGATTCGGAAGCGTTTAGAGTGTTATAGGGGCACTTAGTTCCTTAAGATTGGCTTTTAAGGCTAAAGTTTGACTTCGGTCAAAATTTTGAGTAAACAACCTCGGAATCGAGTTTCGATAGTTTTGGTAGCTTCTTGTAATGATTTCGGACTTGGGCGTACGTTCGGAATGGGTTTTGGATGACCCGGGGGCGTTTTGGCGCCCAATAATGAAATTAGAGTTTCCTTAAGTTTGAAATTTTGTTTGGAACATGCTTTTGTGTCATCGAGGTCCAAACGGAATTCTGAGACTAGGAATAGTTCCGTTATGTCATTTATGACTTGATTGCAAAATTTGGTGTCATTCCGAGTGGTATAGGTCAGTTCGGCGCATTGTTAGCGAATTCAAGAACTTGAATTTCTTAAGTTATGATTCTAGGGATTTTGGGATGTGATTTTGAGTTTTCGCATTGTCTTGAGTGTTCCGAAGGCTCGAGCGAGTCTGTACTATGATTTAGGACTTGTTGGTATATTTGGAAAGGGGCTCGGGTGGGCCTAGGTGCCTCCTGGAAACCACACGAGGCTAAAAACCAGCTAAAATAGCTGCTGGTGCACCTCTTCTGGTGTGACCGCAGGTGCGGTTTCCCAGTCGCAGGTGCAGGACCGCTCCTGCGGTCCCAGCCTCGTAGGTGCGACCCCCAACGAGCAACCCATTCCTCGTAGGTGCGGACAAAGTTCGACAGGAGCGGAGCCGTGGGTGTGGTCTCCTCTCTGCAGGTGCCGGCCCAGGCTTCCTCGTCCATTTCCGCAGGTGCGAGCCTTTGCTCGCAGGTGCGAGACCGCAGGTGCGAAACCACTGTCATGCAGTGTGTTCTTTTAAACACGGGAAAGGCTCATTTTATCCATTTTTCTTCCATCATTGTCGACTTAGGGAGCTTGGGAAAGGGACAATCCACCTAGCTACTGAAAGGTAAGTGATTTCTACTCCAATATTAGTGTAATGCATGAAATCCTAGGTAGATTAACCTCATAATTAGTGGAAAATCATGGGTTAGAGTGAAAACCTATGTTTTTTGAAATTTTTGAAAATTACCACGAAATTTTCCATGGAGTCATACAAAAACTATATATTAAAGATCCTTAGGCTATGGGTAAGTGTTTCCTTCGAAAATTTTCGAAATCCGAGCACGTGGGCCCGGGGGTATATTTTAGGATCTTTCAAAGTAAGGTGAAATAACTAAGTAAATAGGAGAATTTCATACTTTTGAGTATAAATTGATATATTTGTATAATATTTGGCTAGTTTCGAGTACTTGGGTGACGAGTTTGGAGTTTCGGGCACGTTCTTGACCCGGAGAGTAGGTTCGGCACAAGGTGAGTCTCCTTTCTAACCTTGTAAGAGGGAATTTTTCCCATAGGTGATTATAAATAATTGCATGTCCTTATTTGCGGGAGCTACGCACGCACGAAGTGACGAGAGTCCGTGCGCAGCTACTACTATGTTATGTTGGGTAGTTCTAGGACTCACAAGCATGCTTATATGTGCCTTACATGTGTTCCTAAATGCATTTTGCGTGTCTTATTATCCTTGAATTTTCATGAGAGTATTAGGAAGTTAGGTTTCCATATTATATTGCTTAAGTTCTTGCTTCAAAGTATAATCTTTGTTAACTCCCCAAATATTGATAACTCTATGTTTGTATGCAGCACCCGCATCACATGTATGATTCGTGAGCGGAATAGCCCTACTATTATGTTAACCGCGTCGCTTGTTCGATTCGCAAGCTGGGTAATAGATGCATCTGTGGTTCGAGCCGTTCGACCCTCGGCAATGCACATTTATTTTTGCGACGTTTCGGCCGTACGCTTCCGGCCTATTATGTGCTATATGATTTACTGGGAATTTGTTGTAATTGTATAAACTGTTTCATGAGAAAAGGAAATTTAGTACATTATATGCTAGTGGAATTTAACATGCAAAGGTAATTACAACTATACTTAATAATTTATATCTCTGTGATTTCTACGACTGTTATGCCTGCCTAGTTCCTATTAAATTATGCTATTTAAAAATGTTTACCCTAGTAAGTATCACGTCTACCTCTCGTCACTACTTCTTCGAGATTAGGCGGGATACTCACTGGGTACATATCTGTCTATGTACTCATGCTATGCTTCTGTACTTAATTGTACAGGCTCTGAGGCAGGTGTATCTGGGTATCCATCCGGAGCTCGTCCCTGACGTGTATTTGGAGTGGACTCCTTAGTGAGCTGCTTTCCTTGACGTATCTCTCTGGTAGAACCTTGGAGTTCCTCTTTTCTTTTGCTATATCTGTATTACTTTTCTTCAGACAGTAGGGAAAACTTGTACTTTTTTTTGGATACTTGTTTCTATTAGATGCCCGTAGACCTGTGACGCTAGTTCCTGGCATGCCCACGTAGTGGATATTCTATTCTTTTGGAGTTGTAATTATTGGTGGTGATTACCGTATTTATTGCTCACTTTGGTCGTTTAAGTCACTAATTTACTTCAAATTTATGTTTTTGAAAGAAAACCCTCTTAAGTATGGTGAATTATTTATAAATTAAAAAGGGATCACTAGTAAATTAAAGTTGGCTTGCCTGACATTGAAGTTAGGCGCTATCGCGAACTAAATTGGAATTTGGGTCGTGACAGAATGATAAAGTAACAATCAATGATATCCAAATTCCAAGATGAAACATAATAATTTTTCAAAATACGAAAATAATTTTACTTTTGGTTGGGAGATCTTTAGTGTTGATATACTATCGTGTTTTTAGCACGGAGTCCGATCACGGCTCGATCGGCTAGGCCGTCTCACCCAAAGAAATCATAATCACAATCACAATCTCGATCAATATCTCAATCACAATCTCAATCATAATCTTAAGAACAATTACCACCATGTGTGCGGCATGGAGTCCGATCTCGACACGATCGGCTAGGTCGTCTCACCACAATGCCGTGTGAATCGACATTACCCTGTACTAGCAATTATCTCCTCCCAAATAAGGGGAATAATCTCATCACATCAATCTCATCCCAATTAAGGGAAATAATTTCATCATATAAATACGGTGATTTACCCCTAAATCACTCCTACACCGGCACATGTAGTTTCGGGGTTAGCTTGTTTCAACCTACCCTTCCTCAATGACTAATGATACTCCCAAAAATATTTTTTTTGCATACAAAAGAAACAAAAATACAAATACAATAACCTCATAATCTTCCACAACATATATAGCTTCATTAGAACTTTCAACAACTCACGACATCATTATTTCTTTGGCTCTCTTGGCCATACATATGGTTCTTCATTCATGGCACCGTGACCGTATCTCATATTCCACACTTTTATTTCTTTACTTTTAAGGATCATAATCATAAACATCAACATATAGAATATTCTAGCAAATCACAACTTTAAATTCATTAATAATGAAGGCTTTAAACACTATGGATTTCTTTTCAAAGAATGGAGCAAAATGACTAACAATTGAAGCACGAGTTAAAATCATAAATGAGTGACACACCACTTATTCTTGAAATAATTTTTCGCAAAAAGGGCAATATATAATTTTAACTCATGAGTATGTAAGAACTCAAATCACATTGGAAATATTTATAAAAGAGAGCATGGTGATTTATGATTTAAACAGGGGTTCAAATCATAGGGATTAGTTTAAAACGACCACATTTGAACATGACTTGAGTGCATAAGATTTTAGGCAAAACTATTTTTGGAGTCAATTTGGAACGGTTGAATCAAGGCTTATTTCATAATCTTTCACACATCATTTCATCTCATTGGCGCCATTGGCCACAAGTATAACTTTCATTCTTCGCACGGTGTCCACACTTTATATCTCCAACTCACTTATTTCATTTTTTAAACATCTTTATAAATTAACATCAATAAGAGCATTTAAAATCAAGGCCTTAAGTATATATGTGAGCAATAGAAGTTTTAGGCGCATTGAGTATTATTTCCAAGTTAAACATAATGTACTTTCATTTGAAACATGAATTGAATTTATAACACTTTAACACATAAACCATACTTGAACACATTCCCGAAGGAGATCATGATGAGATAGGATTAAATGGAACACGTTGTGAGTACATACATCTTTCGACACTTTGCTTACTCGGGATAACTGAATTTATTAGGAGCAACTCGGAACATGGGACTTAGGAACCTAGGCCAATCATACTTGAAACTTACGGGAACATCATGGATTTCAATTCTAAGAGAGAAGTTTTAGCCAACACACCTGAAATTCATCCCTTAATAATACTACGATGGTCCACCACACTAAACAACTTCAATCTACAACATTGAAACACAATTGCACCAATATTAGCAAGATTTCAGTAGCAAATTCATGCCCAATACTTCATTCCCAACCCATAAATCTTATCAATTAATTCATTTTACAATCTCTACAATACCAACACAGCCAAGGTTAGGCACTTATGGCTTCCAATCAACATATCATAAGTCATAACACATATTTCATACATAATTAAAAACCATATATTAGTTAGAGATGGTAGACATAACTCTTATAGTGAAACTCTTGAGAATACCAACTTGTAGTGTTCTTGACCAATTTGTGAATTTAAATGGAAATCTATGAATCTTCAAGATTTATCCTTGTTAATATAAGTGTTTAGGAGTTTTAATCAACTCAAAATAATCCAAAAACATTACCTTGGTTCATGGGAGGGAAGTATTGGACGGATTTCCCTTGATAGAGCAAGCCCTAACTCAAAGAAATGACTTAGCCACTCTCTCTCCATAGACTTGGGGGTATTTATAAGTCTCCTACGTGCGCATCTATGCTCCTGGACAAGTGACCGCACATTTGGGTGCGCACCCAAAGCAGAAACCCCTCTTTTGTGCGCTGTCGCGCATCTAGGCGCGCATGTTTCATAGGTCCGGTAAAATGGCCATAACTTTCTCTATACATATCCAAATGATAAATGGTTTTATGCGATGGAAACTAGACCCATAGGGATTTAATTTTATAGGTCCATCACCACATAAGTTTTTATAGTTTGGTTGTTTCATGCGTTTGAAGTCTGATCTTGTGCAAATTTATTTAAAACTTTAGCCCATTGCGTAGCTCCCAACTTGGCTTAGTTCTAGGGATCTTCTTAGACCCTAAACAACATCCAATACACCTACTACACTTAATATCATAATCATATAATTTTTTTCCGTCCTTAATCTCTCATGGAAGGCAAGACGACACTTAAGCGACTTGTGAGCATGCTTTATGGCCTCGGACTCATCGGAAATTTGAAGGGCCTCACGTGTTCGTCAAGTCTGAAGACGTCAACATTATTGATTTTCGGCAAAATATGGATAACACCCAATCATCTGGTTATATTTTTGGAGTTGTTTTATCCGAACAGGCTCCCTATGGAAGAGTATTGCCCGATCTAAATTATCTCCACATGCTACTGAGGAGGGAAGACATAATCTCTCCCCAATGCAGCGGGATGGAGGGTCGCCAAGTTTACATAATTCATATGCCGAGTGGTAAATTTTAATTTTCCTTGTGGTAGTATAATTGTTTATTTTATGTAACATATTTGTACTAACTCTTATATCTTTCATAAGGTTATTGGCCAGATACGAATTTTACAAGTTATGAACCAAATAACAGTTGGAACATACTTAATTTTGTTTTGGATCATGTTGGTCCATCTCCGAGTCATCAACAACTTAATAATGTTCATCATGGATTAACTACAAATTATGAATTGTACGTTAATAGATCAAATTAATATATTGTATTGGGATGACTCGAAAAAACTCATAATTTTATTGGTTGTGCAGTGAAAATGAGAAACATGATGGTCATGTCCTAACTCAGTTGGGCGATGATGATATATTGAATCAGGATATGACAGATGCACAGAGTGAGGACAATGACACTGATTATGATAACAATGTTGATGAGTCTGGAGATGATACACCCTTACCTGATGAGAGCGATAATGAGGAACCACACTTCCCAGATTAGATTGAGAATGAGCAACCCCATTTGATGAGGAAGCATGATTCCACAACTGAGCATGCTCTGTATATGCAGACTCCACCTACTGTTAGACCCACAATGTACGAGTCTCGTGTGCCCTTTCATTCAAGGGAAATTCCCCACCTTGATCACTTGCCCAGTATGACGGATGTGAATGCCCTCACAAGGAATATTGATGACATTCCTACAGTAAAGTGGGATGAATGTAGACAAATAGAGCTCTGTAAGAGTATGATTTTTGGTGACAAATTGCGGTTTAGCAGGGTAGTGCGAATTTGCAGCATAAAATTGTCGTGAGATCAAGATTTTTGAGTAATAAGAAAATCTATAATGTGGTTTGTCATAGATGGGACCAAGTTTGTAAGTGGATGTTGCATGCGTGAAAGTTAAAAACTAATATGTGGATCATAGGAAAATACATTAGCAAGAACACTTGTGATATAGACACATTCAATGGTAATCATTTTAACTTGAATGTTGATTTGATTTCCTTTTTCTTGATTCCACACATTGAATTGTCCATAAGGTACAAGGTGAAAGAGTGTACAATATAAGTTGTGCAGGTATATAGGTGTGCTATTACCAAAAGAAAGGCATTTCTCGGGCATAAACGTGCGTTTGAGATTGTTTACTAGGATAAGTCATTTGCGGTTGTACCGAGGTACATAGATACTTTGAAAAACTTTAAACCGGTACAATTGTTGAATGGAAGCACGATCAGAGTCCTGACTTACCACAAAACATTTTCAAATATGTGTTATGGGCATTTAAACCATCCATTGATGGTTTTGTTCGTTGTCGCCCAGTAATCTCCATTGACGGAAAACATGTATCTGGAAAGTATGATATAAAGATGTTGATTTCCAATGCAATAGATGCTAAAGGAAGCATATTTTCCCTTGGATTTTCTATTTGTGCCAATGAAAGTCAAGAGACTTAGGAATGGTTTTTAAACCACTTGATGGAGAACGTTGTGAGATAGTGTTCGGGTATTTGTCTAATATTTGATCGGCACAGTGGGATTTTAAGTTTGTGCACCATTACCGTGTTATACACTTAAAGGCCAACTTCCAGCGGGCTTGTCCGAACAAAAGTTTACATGATATAGTGTAGGTGGCTATAACAAATCATCAAAAGTGTAAATTCAAGATGTGAATGGAATTTATTAGGAAGGAAGATGAAGGAGATTATCATTGGTTGATGGATCATGAGCTTGAGAAGTGGACTTTTCATAAGGATGGTGGCAGAAGATGGGGAATTTTGACTACAAATGTGTCAGAGTTTTTTAACGAGCTGTTGAAATCTGCTCGTGGATTGTCAGTCATTGCCATGGTGCGGATGTCATTCAAATAGCTGGCGGAGAGGTATGTTGATAGATTATGCAGTGCATCGTCCTTGTTGAAAAGGGGTCTTCAATTTATTCCACAACCGATGAAACGGTTTGAGCGTTATAGGAAGCGGTCACAGTGGAATACATATTTGCAATATTGTAGTGACCCAAATACTTTTGAAGATCGCACCAGCTGCATTAAAGTCGCGGTAATAATACCAACACCATCAATGAGAGAACGTGATTATGTTCATGTGGGAAATGGTCGATTTATCACTTTTCATGCTCACATTCCATGAAGTTCTTTCAACATACTGGATTTACAGCAATGAGGTATATTGATCAAGAATATAGTGTGCCTGCATATGCAAACATCTATAGCGGCCACTTCGAACCAGTGGGTTCTGAGCATTATTGGTCGTCGAGATCATTTGCAATGGTTTGTAACAAGGATTTCTTGCATCGCAGGCAAGTGCTAAAAAGGACGCGAAAATGGAACCAAATGGATATTAGTGCATATATGCGCATAAATGTGGTCTATGTTCCCAAGAAGGATAGGATTGCCGTAAATGTCCTACTGTCGATTTGAGACATGGTAGCAATTTAGCTCATGGTGGCAGTTCATCCAATATTGATAATTTTCAAGCATAAAATTAGTTTTTTGTAGCAGTATATTTAGTAGTAATAAGTGTATGTAATGGTGTGCTTGCAATATCGATGATATAAAATTATATTTCCAATAGTGTTAACTCTAATTAAAAATTATCATTGAAAATTCAATACAAAACTTAAAAAAACTTAACAAAAAAATAATGAATTTCATTCGTCATTGTCGGCCACTAATTGATCATTATTTTTGTGGGTCTCTTTATTGTCATTTTCTTCATCTTCTTCTTCGTCTCCGTATTTTTTGCATCCATCTGGACTGAGAGCATCATAATCTAGACCCCAATTGACACACATTTCACGTATTCCGTCTCTATCACCAATAAGACCACTTGCTTGATTTCTACAATAATATGGCACTCTGATGTCCAAAGTCCGTAGTAGAAATCTTTGTAGTCTCCCCCACTCTACAACTGTTGGGAATACAAGATAATTAAGATCTCTATGTAATTTTTCAGTCTCTAATAAATCCCAATGCAGATCATGCATTCCTTAGAGGTAGTTAAGATCATCCAGTGCATGATGAATAGCTAGTACCTTTTCCATCTCTAAAATCTCATTCATCAAATGCCGAATAACTTTTGGTTCATCTTTGTGTGTGTTACTTTGGAACGTTGCATATAATGCTTGTGGTACAACTAGTCCATGCCAATGACATAATAATTCATAATCACATCCTTTTGAGTATGGGGGACCCCGTTGTAGGTTTTTATCCCAAATTCGCAAACCTTCAAGCTTTGTAGAATACGCTTCCCCGTCAATAATGTGCCCTACAATTTTGAGATCCATATATATATTGATGAGAATATTTTTCAAGGGATGTAAAATACTATACCACTTATCATCCACCAAATAAATATAGCAACCTAGCATGTTTTTTAAGGAAGGGATCGATTGTGTTCTGACCCGTTCCATATGAACATATTGAGCTACCGTCACCCTTTTGCCTCTTCTTAAGCCACTTATTAAATATAAGTGGAATTTTTTAAACGCTTGATTAAATGTATAACTGGAAAATAAAATTTGGTTCAACTTAATAAGAACCAAATAGGAGGTAGTTCAACATGACGCATGTGCAGTACGTGCCACCTTGTGATGTCGATCTGAAAAGGCTTGTACACATGTCACGATCCAAAATTCAACTTGTCATGATGGCACCTAACTCAACCGATAGGTAAGCCTATTGATAATAAACCAATTCAAATGAAATTTAATGAGACAAATAAATAAAAGAATTTGAATCTTATACATTTCCCAAGGACTAGTAGTACAAATCATGAGCTTCTAAGATTTGGAGTTTACAAAGCTAGTGTAAAATAAATACATCATTTGTTCGAATTATACATAAATAGATTTTTCATAAGTCTAGAGCTACCATGAATAAGAGGCAGCTAGAACTGGAACACAGGTACGTCTTTAATGTTAGCCCCTGCCATACACAACAACGTCAACATCCAAATCTGAACACAAGTTGCATAAGTGTAATATGAGTACAACTGACCACATGCACTCAATAAGTAACAAACCTAACCTTAGGTTGAAGGTAGTGACGAGCTGGAACAAAGGTCGGATTCCAACACCAATAGCCAACAACAATTCATAACAAAATAATAATAATAATAATAATAATAATAATGGTACAAGAAAAATAATCAGATATAAGAAGCTCAACTCGTTCACAATTCCGGAAAAATAGGCATGCTTTTCAAGTATATCAGCGAAAACCCAATTCTTTTCGAAATCACCAATACATGAGTAGGTTTGTAAAACTGTGATTTTCCCCAAAACTTTTCAACAACAAATAAGATGTTTTATTATCAAATGGCATGAGGAAAACATATCTCTACGTCTACATGTCAATGTGTATGAGAAGTCATGGATGACGTGATACCGTACAACACGAGGAAAATATATTTGTATGCATGTATGTCAAGTGTGGATGTTGAATGCAATACAACTCAGTGATAAAACCATATGCATACTCTCAAAGTATCAATTCACTCAGTCCTCCTAGTCACTCAGTCCTCCCAGTCACTTAGTCCTCACAGTCACTTTGCACTCGCACTCGTACTCAATTGGTACCTGCGCTCACTGTGTGTGTACTTCGAAGGGGATCCATCAACCCAAGTGCTATAATAAGCCAATCATGGCGTAAATCAATAACATTTGTTGCGACGTGCAGCCCACCCCCATCAATACCCTCATAATCAGGCCATCGGCCTCGCTCAGTTATCAATCTCTCCAGTCTCTCGAGCTCACAATGTCATGAAAATCTGCACAAAAATAATGATGTGATATATCAATAAATAATAATAGAGACTGAGATATGATATGCAAATGAATGCTTATGACCGAGTATGTAATTGTAGTGTAAGCAAATAACTTAACATCAAAAATGACCTCAGTGGGTCCCAATAGGATAAATATATTGCCTAGATATGGTTTCTAACATGGATCATAGCTCAACTACTCTAGTATGTACAGATTTCATAGATACAAATAAGATTAAATAACTACACAATACCACAGACATAACCCAGTCACAACCTATACGGTGCACGCCCACACGCCCGTCACCTAGCGTGTGCGCCACCTCAACACCAAACACATATCACATATATTAAGGGGTTCATACCCTCAGCACCAAGTTTAGAAGCGTTACTTACCTCGAACAAGACAAATCCAATATCGAGCAGCCAAGTGATGCTCCAAAAATGCCATCTCGCGCGTACCGACCTCTGGACGGCTCGAGCCAAAAGCAACTCAAATACATCAAATAAAGCCCAAAGAAATAATTCCAAATGATAAAGGTCGATTCTTTAATCAAAAGCCCAAAGTCCACCAAAAAGTCAAACCCGAGCCCTCACCTCAGAACCGACAAAACTTATAAAATCCGACAACCCATTCAATTACGAGTATAACCATACTAGTTTCATCCAAATCCAACTCTGAATCGATGTTCATAATTCAAAAATTCACTCTATGAAATTTTAGGAAAAAACCCCAATTTCTCTCTTCAACTCCTCAATCAAATGCCAAAACGAAGATAGATTCATGAAATATAATCAAAAATGATTCATGAACACTTACCCCAATCCATATGGTCAAAATCTCTTCAAAACTCGTCTCAATACGAGCTCCAAAGCTCCAAATATGCAAAAATATTTGAAAACTTCAAAATATAGTACTTTATACACTGTTCCAAGGGTACCCTTCGTGATCACAGTCACAAACCTCGCGATTGCGATTAAAAAATTTTCCAGGGAATTTTTACCCTATGCGATCGCGGCCATTTCCCAGCTATCGCGAAGAACAAACTTCCATTTAACCCTTCCCAACTCTTATCACACAGCCTATAGTATATTGGACGTAACATTTTTTACAAAACTCCAAATGATAAATGATTTGTTTTTCTCAAAAATAGACACAAAGGTGTAATACTTTCGTTCTTAGATCATCTCCAAATTCCTTACAGGTTGCAAGATATAAGCTTCCAAAGTCGGGTCAGTGAAGTAGAGATTTTCTTCTATGCGATCGCAAGAAGGCTTCCGCGATCGCGATTCACAACTGCATTTTTCCTATTTTTCTCTTCGCTATTGCCACCAAATCCACGCGATCACAATGTGCACCCCTGTAACCAAAAACCAGTAACTAAACATAGCCTAGAAATGGTCTGAAACTATCCCGAAACTCAACCGGGCCACTCGGTACCTCATCCAAATATACCAACAAGTCTCATAACATAGAACAAACCTACTCGAGGTATCAAATCACACATAACAACATTGAAATGATGAATCGCATCTCAAATCAAAATTTAACGAACTTTCAACTTCCAAACTCGTGCCGAAACATATCAAATCAACCCGTAATGAACTCAAATTTCTCACACAAGTCCAAAATGACATAAAGAAGCTATTCAAATTCACGGAACCACAATCCGAATCAGATATCCTCAAAGTAAACTTCCAGACAAACTTACGAACTTTTCATACCTTCAAATTTCCAATTGGGTCCAATAGTACCGAATCATTCTAGGAATATCCAAATGCAAATCCGGGCATACGCCGAGTCAAAAATCGCCATCCGGACCTAACGAAACCATCAAAACTCCATTCTGGGTCAAATACCCAAAAGTCAAACTTGGTCAGCTTTTCCAATTTAAAGCTTCAAACATGAAATTCATTCTTCTAAATCACTTCCGGGTCACCTGAAAAACCAAAACTTACGATTCACACAAGTCATAATACATCATAAATCAAGACTTCAAATAGCAAGAAGGAACACAAACACTCAAAACAACTGGTCGGGTCGTTACATTCTTCCCACTTAAACATACGCTTGTCCTCAAACGTGCCAAGAGTTGTTCCAAAAGCCATCAAACCTCCGTGTATCCTTACCATTCACATACCCAGAGGCGATCCCACGTCACCCTATTCCATATAGGCCCGACAACACAACATACAGAAGATCATTACTTCAACCTTAGCCCGTAAACCACATAACCCAATTTCCAACATCCAAAATTTCCTGTAAGACCCGCATCTCGCATCTACACACCGTCTAAGTCTGAACATGTTGCACAAAGACATAACCATAACCGAGACACAGTCATATGATATACCACATAACTCAAATACTCATAGCAATAACTTCTGACCGCATAGCTGGTCGATAACCAACTCGACACCGGTAGCAAACCTCATACTAACTAAAATCTTGTTGAACCTTTGTACAATGCCGGTGATGAAAGAAACACGCAGAAACTCTTAACCACTTATCCAATCAACAAGTCATGAAGCTCTCTCTTTTCCGATAGGAACCAAAGCAAGTATTAAGTCGACTTCCGATATTATTCTTCCATACATACTGTAATGAAATCCGATACCAATCACTTCAAGCCCAAGGACTTCATCTCATCACATACAAGCTACTCTACTGACATGCCACACCAATACTATCCAAGGCCACAAACCGTGCAATATGTGCACCAATACACAACAATCCAAATGCACCCAAAAATGGAAGATGACTAAAACGAGAGAACGGTCCCGCAAGCTCTACAAGTACTGCCATGAAGAAATGCTAAAAACCCATCACATTCCGTATAACCATAACACATGAATCTAACACAAAGGATCATACTCAACGTAACTCCACTGCAATGCGTGACTCCATCCAAACACTTGTCAATATGAAATACCTCAAGCCACCCTACTCAAAATCAATAACTATGCGCAGTTCGACATCAAGTACCAAAGGTACATGACCAATAATCACGGAGAAGAAAATGACACCATTCCACACAAATACGAAAGAGCATAACCAATGCGTAATCAATCATGCAACACCAAAATACCGATCTCGCTCAAATTCTGCTATAAGGTCCAAATAGAACCGTACCATATATGTCTATAAAAACCAAATCACAACCCCTCATAGCATAGAGGATTAACACATAAATCATATTAGAACACGAATAAGCCCAACTCTAACCAAATGACATATCCCTCAATAGTAGTAGTACGGAGTCAACCAATTCAACCCACTGTAGAATGCACATCCTCATTAGGCCTACCGATGGCCCCCAGATCAACCCCGGTAATCCACAAATAGATACATAACCCTCTAAAAGTCCACAATGACTGAACCATAACATATACTATCATCTGGCTAGGTTTGGCCACATCTTCAGATTCCACAACCACGAAACAATATGCTTCTAAGAACTCCCGGTCTCTAAATCCATTGAACACACGAATCACCATATCTGACCCCAAATCAACCACTCGAACGACTAACACGTATCTCTTACATAATCATCTCCACGAGAAATACTTCTATAATCCGTACATGCCATATAGCAAAATCTAAACTTCAGCAGCTAATCAACCAGGCGAGTACTGCAATGCCAATGAAGCATCTGTAAGTCAAAATGTAGTGTGCCTTTTGAAATGCACACCCTTCTCAGGCAGTACCAAGTAGTAATAGCATTCATCTAGTCATCTTAAACCGTCCATGTTATCTAAGAATTTGTGACCTTCAGTTCAAAATTGAATCGTGACCTTGCACGTGAAAACTCAATCCCACACAACACACCGCATCTATCATGCCATCATATGAAAAGTACGAGAACCTCATAATCAACTCTAAGTCACAAGCATAATACATACCAGTCAGCCAAATACCCTCCATTTGATCTCATCCAGGAGAAAATTCCAATACAACATGTTCCTCACGCCATTAGGAAATACCCACCTCGAGCCGTGATAGAAATCATGGAGAACTCTTTGGAATCCATTTGCACATAACCAAGCTATCAGTACTGAATCTCTCAAACTCAACCAAGCCACGCATGTCACCAGAACCCCAGAGCATTACCACGAAACACCTATAGAGACTCACCACATCATAATTACCCCAAATAACCAATCATATCCATTGTCGTGCTAATCCAACCTACTACCAAGCTATCCCTTTTCTCCAAGTTCCCTCCAAATTGACCTCAAGCTGGCACTTCACCTTGTTAGAATACCACGATCCTCACCCAAAGCTCACCACAAGAGATCCTAGCCTGAAATCACACCGCCCTAAGGCCCATAAGACGATGTATTCTCTCTTAAGCACCCCAAACGTACCATAATCGAGACGCCCACCCTGAAGAGACCTTCTGTGAATCTAAAGTCATTTATTCACCTTCCTGATACTGACATGTAGAATCTATAATGATATAGAAATACCGCGAGTCTCAACACCATCCAATGTAAGTCTTAGATTATAGCCTTATACAAATCCGAAAATTCTCAATTGCTATATAAAAATCTTGAATCCATTAGAACTTTGTCAAGAGTCATACCTTCTGTTCAAATCTCAATTGCACCACCCAAACAGGCTGAACTGCCTATGCTCAATTAGCACAACAACACCCCAAAGAATTAATCCTGCCTTAACGCAACCGAGCAACTTCATACACCGTGCACACTATATCTGTCACAAATAACAACTCAACTCATTCCATGATTTCCATATACTCATAAAGTGTAACATAACCCGTATCAAAAAATTCCTTTACTCGATTCATCCTCGATCTCAATCTCTGCAAGTCATAACCGATTCACAAGTATGCCTCAAATCAAAACCAGTACAACACATAACCACGCAATCAAATCGCTTATAGCAGATTCCTTCACTTGGCTCAAAGCCATAGAATAAAAAACTTGATACTCATAATACCATGCTCTATCACTGCCATAATCCCGCACCAAAATTCAATTCAATCCCTCATAAGCTCATGTAACACAAATCCTCTAATACCTCAAATCATCTGCAAACCTCGTATTTATTCTCGTGACTGTCAGGTCAACTATTACAACCGATCCAAACTCAAATAGCACAAGTATAACCCACTGGTAGAAAAGAAAGCCTCCACATAACATCATAAAAATCACATATCCGTAAATTACCTTGCGAGTTATAACCCACCTACTTATCCCCAAACTGACATCTCTTTACACTCTTTCACAGCCACAACTACTATGCAATCACTTACTCTTCCTGAGTCTAAACTCACAACAAGACATGAGAATTACTTCATTCTGAAATAAAATAACATGAAAAATCTTTCAACACACTCATAACTCGAGACCATACGTCAAATCAAGACAGAAATCAAGCATCCAATAGTCCTTTTTACATCTAAAGAAAGAATTTCTCATCATATTCAATTATTAACACATCCTACGTCACATTATACTCATCATATAGCCATTCAACCGCTCATCGAGCCGCAAATTCCACACATAGGGACACTACCGGACATATAAGTCCAAAAGCACGTGCTCACACAAAAAAATTCCTCGTGCGCAAGCTACAGTCAAAACCCAGCCTCAAGTCCTCCAGAATGGCCCATCATCAGCACATCGACATCACATCTCGCACCTCACCCATGGAGTCGTGAGCCGTGGATGAACAACCGATACCGATTGCCCACATACGCATATGAGTACAACCGACCCCATGTACTCAATAAGTAACAAACCTAACCTTATGTTGAAGGTAGTGGCGAGATGGAACAAAGGTTGGAGTCCAACATCAATAGCCAACAACAGTTCATAATAAAATAATAATAATGGTACAAGAAAAATACTCAGATATAAGATGCTCAACTCTTTCACAGTACCGAAAAATAGGCATGCTTTTCAAGTATATCAGTGAAAACCCAATTCTTTTACCGAAATCATCAAAATATGAGTACTCCCCAAAACTTTTCAACAACAGATAAGATGTTTCATTATCAATTGGCGTGTGTAAAATACATCTCTACGCCTACATGTCAATATTTATACGAAGTCATGGATGACGTGTGATGGTAGGCTATAATCTCATGTTTTAGTCGCTTATTTCCCTCTAATTTACTGCACTATAATTGAGTTTGAGCTTTAATCGATAGAGTTTTGCACTAATTGTGTGCTTTATGCCTTGTAGGAGTAATTCCGAACTATGTAGATATTATGGAATGAATACGAGTGATTTGAAAGTTTAAGTCCGAGTAAAATCCCAAGGGATTAATCCGGGATCTCGTTCGGGGGTTGAGAGTCACATCTGGATATCAAAAACTCAAGAAAAGTTAGTACTATAAGAAAACAACACACCAGCGACGCATGGGGCGGCGCGAGGCACGCGGCTGCCCATTTGCTGATGTCTGTATAATTACAATATCTCTGGATTTCTCCACAAAATCCCCGCATGGAGAGTCGTCCCATGCGGCGCGCCTGTGCAAATTTTACAGAGTAATTGTCCTATTTCGCGTAGGAAAAGGTGTTTTCGTCTGGGCCCGACCCTACTTGGTATATACACATGGAAAAACATTATTTTCTGGACTTTTGACACATCTAAGACCTAAGGAGGCTAAGGAGGAGTTGTGGAAGCAAAATCACAAGGAATTTATCATTCAATCCTCACTCAAGACACGAGTTTGGATCGTTTTATATTTGTCTTTACTTTAAACATATTTGTGATGAATTGCTCCATATCTATGGAGTAGTTCCCTTTAGGATTTGATGGATTTGGTGTAATGATATTTTTTTGTGGACTATAACTATAGTTTTATGTGTTGATAATTTTGGATGATTTAATTGTTGCATCTATAGTCACTTGTTCATGTAATAGAGAGAGGAATAATTTGTGATATCCCTGCATTCTATTTTGTTGGTTGAAGCCATTAATTCTTCTTAATAATCGAAAGAGGCTTGTGGAATGGCTGATTAAACATAGTTAGGAGGATAATCAAGAAAGGTTCTCCTAAAGACCAATCTACTACGAATTTTTGCATATTTTCACCGAGATTAATTTAGTTCATCTTATGAGGTTGAGACTTAATCGAGAGAGGAGTTTCTACTAAAAGTGTGAACTAATAATTGAGTGAATTCGAGAGACTCACTTGAACATTAGAAGTGAATTAACTAGAGTTAAATCCCCAGACAATTATCTTGCACCTATCCTATCAAAACCCTATTTTCCCCCACTGATAACCTTCTTTGCTTGCTTCTCGTTCACTTGTCATTAGTCTATAACTGTAGATTCTTAGTTAATTGTAGTTTTTATTCACATAATTCTCAACTGTTAATCGTCTTGAATAGCAATCAAGCTATAAACTACGAAAACACCGTTTAACTCTAATCTTTGTGGATATGATATTATACTATACTATATTCGACTAGCGAGCATATTTAAGTGTGTCTTTTGCGCTCGTCAAATTTTGGCATCATTTTCGGGGGATTTGCAATCAATAGTGTTTGAAATAGTTTGTAGTGCTAATTTAGGAATTTTTATTTTTATTTTTATTTTTCCCTTTTTACAGTTGGTGTTCTTCAATTGTGCGGAGGTTATAGGTAAGAGTGGTGCATGACTCTATCTTTTGGGAAGGAAGTGTTACCATGAACCAAAGATAGAAAAATAATTGCGTCAGCTGAGAAAGGAAAGGAATCTCCCCGAGAATACAGAGAAGGTTGGGAAATCCTCAACCAAAGAAACTTTGGCTGGAGATGATGATAATATGGATTTGGCTGCAAGAGAGGCATCCCAACAACGAAAGAAAGCTGCAAGGGATGCTGAAGAAGCAGCTCTTCATAATGCACAACTTGTCTATGAAGAAGAGAGGGGTCAGAAAATTTCTCAAATCAACCATTGGTTGTAGATCAGTTCAGAAATATAGCTCCTGGTGCTGGGAGACCACTTGGTGATTACGCTAGACCGGTCTAAAACCAAGGACTATAAAGTATTAGACCACCTCGAGTTGCAGCTAACAATTTTGAGTTAAAGCAAGGATTGCTCCGAACCCTTAAAAACCGTTATGTCTTCAGAGGAACGCTAAACGAAGATCCAAACAACCATCTAATGACTTCGAGGAAATTATGAACACCTTTCAATACAATGGTGTGCCAAAGATGCAGTTTACTTAAGGGCATTCCCTTTAACACTCAAAGATGATGCAAAGCAGTGGCTTCGAAGCTTGCCCACGGGATCAATTAGAACCTGGGATTAGATGATTACAAAACTTCTGGATAAATATTTCTCATCAGCTAAGATGGGAAAGTTTAGAAGAGAAATCCATAACTTCTGCCAGAAAGATACTGAAACTATGTTTGAAGCTTGTGAGAGGTTTAAGGAGATTGTTTGAAAGTGTCAACATAGTGGACTTGAACTCTGGATGTAACTCCAGGATTTTGGGGATGGATTGACACGGCATTGAGTAATGCATTTGGAGGCCTGTTGATGAAGAAGGCTCCAGAGGAGATAGTCACAATTCTTGATGAGTTGCCTGAAGATGCAAATCACTGGCCCTTTGAGAGTGCTGAAAGAAGAAGATCAACTGGTGGTCACCAAGTTGATACTAATATATCTACACATGTACAGCTTGATGTTATGTCCAAAGAAATACAGAGGATGACCTTAGCCTCAATACAAAGTGAGCCTCATACAGCATGTGATATATGTGGAAGAGGACACCATACTCATGAGTGTCAAGCCTCAACTGAGGAAATAAATGTTGTGGGGAATTATAAGTTCAATGCAATGGGTCAGAAGCACCCCGATTTTTCATGGAGCTCACATGGGGGTACCGCAAATGCATGGCAACAAAACAACCCTATATTTCAAGTAAAAGGAGCTCCAGGCTTCCAAAATCAGCAGAGGTAGTAGTTTCAGTCTCAACAATCCAATCAGCCTGGTCTAGAATATATGATGAAAGCCTTAATTGTCAAACAGATGAGAGGCTAGATTCTCATGAGGCAGCAATTCGAAATCTAGAGAAGCAAGTGGGACAAATTGCAACAATATTAACTGAGAGGCTTCCAGGAACTCTCCCTGCTGATATTGAGAGAAATTCCAAAGAAACAGAGAATGTTGTGACCTTGAGAAGCGGACAAGTGTTGAAAGATCCCACCCTGATCCAAAAAGAGGTGATAGCTGAAAAAGAAAGTGGGGAGCAACTGAAAATAGAAGTTGATAAGAAAAAGAAAGGCAAGAAGGGAGCTAACAAAAAGAAGATGGAGAAAACTTCAAGAAGGGAGGAATATAGTGAGAGTGAGCATATGCCTGCTTTACCTTTTCCCCAAAAGTTGTATAGAGAAAAGCTGGACAAGCAGTTTGAGAAACCTTTGGATATGCTGAAACAGGTTCATGCGAACTTACCATTAACATAAGTGCTCTCACAAATTCCAGCTTATGCCAAATTCTTAAAGGAGATCCTGACAAAGAAAAGGAAGATAGAAGAGACCTCAGTGGTCAAGCTCACAGAACATTGCAGTGCAATCTTGCAAAATAAACTCCCACAAAAGTGTGGAGATCTAGGGAGTTTTACAATACCTTGCTCTTTAGGCATTATTAATTTTGATAAGTCTTTATGTGATTCTGGTGCCTCAATTAATCTAATGCCTTTGTCTAGTTACAGGAAACTAGAGAATGAGATTGGAGAGATAAGGTCGGTGCAAATATCTTTGCAGCTGGAAGACCAAACGACTTTAACACCCGAGGGGATAGTTGAATATGTCTTAGTGCAAGTGGATAAATTTGTATTTCCTATAGATTTTATAGTGGTGAAGATGGGGGAGAACAAGGAGGTCCCCTTATCTTAGGAAGACCATTTTTAGCAACGGGCAAAGCTATATTAGATATACATGAAATAAGACTCATGCTTAGAGTGGGTGAGGAGACTCTGACTTTCGAGATGAATGTAGGATCGAGGGTGAAAAAGGAGAAGCCAGTTGCAAGGGTTGAGTGGAAAGTGAAGGGCGCAAAAGAGAAGGCTACAGTGATTGAAAAAATAAGTGTGGGGTATACCCCAAGGGTTCTATTTGAACCGGGTATAGTTAGTTTTTATTTTTGTAGTAGGAAACCTTATGCTGTGATTTGAACTGAAAGCAATATCTCTTGACTTTATTATGCCTTGAGAATAGTGAGTTCTTTAGTTGTGACGCTTAAGCTCAGTTTTTGGCTCTTGCATAAGTACCTTAAATTGTATGATCCTAACTTTCCTTAACTGCTTTGACTAGAGTGTCTTGATGAGTCTAATCCTGAGTGAGTTATGTGCCATGTGTGTGAGGTTATATGTATTTTGTGTATTGCATTTGATGTCTAGAGCTTTCCCTGTGTTTTGCAAAGCAAAATAGTAGTTTTATTCAGTCTTGGAAGTGATATAGGCGTTTCTTTGTTGAGCCAGTTATATGTTATTACCCATCTAATTGTTATATATCTTAGTTAACCCCTTTGAACCTGTAATCATGTTTCATTGGCAACCACATTACAAGCCTTACCCATTTGTTTGAATTGACCGTCTTCTTAAACCTTGTACCTTCATGAGCACTTGAATTTGTTATGAAATTTGTAAGTTGAAGTGTGGGGTGGTTGGTTTGGCTTTTGAGTGGAACTATTGAAATAGGAGAAAGGTGAATTATGTTGAAAAAATTAAGAGTCACCTGAATTGAATAAGAGAAGAGAAAGAAAAATAGTTGTATTATGTGCAAAATATTCTTTGATAGTGGTGACTCTTTGTCACGCCCCAAAATCGAGGGGCGAGACCGGCGCCTAATCGGATGATCTCGGTCAAGCGGACCTAGATTTCGTTTCCTACCCAACGCATCACCCCGTGTGTATAATATACATTATTCCACATGAATTAGTAATTTAGAGTTTAAGCATGAATCCACTACTTGAGTTCATATTATCCTTTATCATTTCCACATTTGATAATCACAAAACATAGAACAATTTCGAATACTAGTTAACACATTTGCCGCCCAAAAACATATATGTACAACCCACATCATGTCTACGGAGCCTCTAAGAGTAATAAGGGTTTTCACAATACTCGCCGGAAACAAGGCCCCGGCTATACCTTAAAATATGTAACATATACACACAAAAAAGATGATGTAGACTACACACGGCCCCGAGAGGAAATGGGGCTCACTGGATCTGCTGAAGGTACGAAGGGGAAACACCACTATCGGCGGTCTGAGCTACCTGCTGTGGAACCACCTACATCCATATAAAATATGTAGCGCCCTCGGCAAAAGGGACGTTAGTACCATTGAATAGTACTAGCATGTATGAACCAAGTTTATTCCAAGTAGATCAAACAATACAAAATTAGAAAGCAATTAGGGTAACCACACAAGTATACAGAAAACCACAACGAAGAGTTCACAGTTACTTGTTTCAATTTCCCATCTGTTGCAGCGCGCAACCCGATCCCACAGTACATTCTCATCTCACCCTTATTACTTCGTGTTGCAGCGTGCAACCCGATCCCACTGTACATTCTCATTTCACCCTTATTGCCTCTGCACCCTTATTACTTCGTGTTGTGGCGTCCATTTCATAACAATAATCACCAACAATTATATCACAAAGACCTTTATCATGAAGAACATAAGTTCATATCAACCAATAACTATGTGAAATCAAGGCACAATGATCCTTACCAATCAGCAATTCATATATGGTGTTTCCATAATCATTTAACTCAATAAAATCAGCCCATATTCACTTTCATTATTTACTACAGAGCATTTAGCACTTGGATACATTCAACACTTCATTTCATTATCGTTCTTTCATTTTGCAGCACATCCTCTCATACCGATGTATTCAACATTTAACGAGCTTTACACATGGTAGGATAAGCACAAAGAGTCACCCTTCAAAATCTCAATTAGCATGGTAATTGACTTAAGAAAATCAGAGAATGAATTCATACAACTCGACACAGCAGGACAAACAATTCACATATGCTCAAGCAAGAACTTCATACAGTGTACTCGTACACCAACAAGGTAACTCTACAAAGATTAAAGTTAGCCATACATACCTTGATTCGGAATTCCCCTTTAATTTTCTACCATAATTCACCGGACCTTCTAGCACCTTCAATCTAGTTCACAATGTGGCATAATTGAACTTAGAAGTAGGAATAATGATCATGTCTTGAACTCACTTGAGCATTATATCAAACACTAGGTGTTCCTTTGGATTAAATGGCCTCTTTTTAGTGAAAGATTACTCTAACCCATTTCCTTTTACTAGATGATGACTAGTTGGTTACATTCATGCAAGACTCCTACCCCCATCTTCATGAACTCACCTAACCATGTTTCATTTTAACAAAAATCTGGAAATTAAGGTTGGTGGGGTGGAAGCTTACCCCTTGTAGTGAAGAAAATAGTGTTCTACTTGATCAATTCCAAGACTGAGTAGTGATGGAGGAACAAATTTTATGAAGTTGTAACTCTCTCTAATTTATCAGAAAATGAGCTTAAAATAAAAGGGGTATGTGTTTTAATAACTGAGGGTCGGGTATAAAATTAGAAATTTAACAGTCCCGAAGCAGAAATGCGATCAAGAGTGTGATCGCTTTCCTGCTATACAGTCCGCATTCCTGTCGCATAATTGGCCCTCAAATGGGCCAAAAGAAAAGTAGATTGCCCAGGTATGCGACCATTATGCGGTCCTCATACCTGTTATGCTATCGCATAGTGCGTCGCATAACTCCCTCCGTAAAAGACAAGGTGCAAGGATGCGACAACTATGCGGCCCGTATTTGTGAGATGCGATCGCATTCTGGGCCGCATAGCTATCCTCAAAATGGACAGCAAACTGTCCAGGTATGCGACCACTATGTCGTCCGCATACCTGATCTGCGATCGCATAGTGGACCGTAGACCTGCGCAAATCTGGAAAATTTTATCTTTTAAGTCCCGGGGTACTTTTTACTCAAAAAGGGTACGTTTTAAGAATTTCTACAGTTATAACAACAAGGGGACCTATTTGGGAATTAGTTTTAGCCATGAAATTTTACGGGTCTTTCACTCTTGATGTAATTATGTTTAAAGAAATAGGGAGTTAATGTATATTGATAGGTGGGGTTATGGTTTGACATAAGTGTGTGGATTTGAACAATGATATGTATGTATTAAAGTGCTTAGGGAGGTGTAGTCACTCTTATATTTAGATTTATCTTACTCGTCCTGCAGCCTACATTACAACCAATCAAAGTCCTACTTGATCCTTGACCGAATGAACTCAATTAGTAGAGTAGTAAACTACGGGCAAGCATATGATGCATCTTTTGTGGCATATGAATGTTATTTTTTAGAGTGAGTGAATTCTTTCTATTTGAAGTTCCTAATTGTTCTTAAATTTTATTGCGTGTGGAACTACTCTCTATTGTTGTGTGAGGGCACTTAATTCATGAAGGAAAGGTAATGTCGTTGACCGCTATGTTGGAGTAAGTGAGGGGGTTGTGAATAATGCTTGGTACTTGTGAGTCAAATCTTGAGGCAGCATGTTATACTATTGTGCTTAGTCTATTTTAAATATTCTTAGGAATAACGTTACGAGAGTTGTTTAAAAGGGTCGTTTCTATATATAAAGTGTAGTTTGATTGCTTAAGGACGAGCAATGGCTTAAGCATAGTGTGTTGATGTTAGGCTATAATCTCGTGTTTTAGTCGCTTATTCCACTCTAATTTACTGCACTTTAATTGAGTTTGAGCTTTAAGCGTTAGTGTTTTGCACTAATTGTGCGTTTTATGCCTGGAGTGATTCCGAGCTATGTAGATATTACAGAATGAATTTGAGTGATTTGGAGCTTTGAAGTCTGAGTAAAAGTCCAAGGGATTAAGACGAGATCGCGTTCAGGGGTCAAGAATCACATATGGATATCAAAAACTCAAGAAACATTCATACTCTGAGAAAACAACATACTCACGATGCGTGGAGCGATGCATGGCGTGCCACGGCTGCCCATTTGCTATTGTCTGACAAATTACAAGCTCTCTGGATTTCCCCACTAACGCCTCACGTGGCGCGTCGCCCTATGCGGCGCGCCTATACAAATTTTATGGAGTAATTGTTCTATTTCGAGTAGGAAAGAGTGTTTTCATCTGGGCCCAACCCTACTTGGTATATATACATGGAAAAATATTATTTTCTGGACTTTTTACACATATAAGACCTAAGGAGGCTAAAGAGGAGTTGGAGAAGCAAAAGCACAAGGAATTCATCATTCAATCCTCACTCAAGACATGAGTTTGGATCGTTTTATATTTTTCTTTACTTTAAACATATTTGTGATGAATTGCTCCATATTTATGGAGTAGTTCTCCTTAGGATTTGATGGATTTGGTGTATTTATATTTGTTTGTAGACTATAACTCTAGTTTTATGTATTGAATCGTTTTGGATGATTTAATTATTGCATCTATACTCACTTGTTCATGTAATCGAGAGAGACATAACTTGTGATATCCTTGCATTCTATTTTGTTGGTTGAAATTATTAATTCTTCTTAGTAATCAAAAGAGGCTAGTGGAATTGTTGATTAAACTTAGTTAGGAGGATAATCGAGACAGGTTCTCTTAAAAACCAATCCACTACGAATTCCTTCATATTTTCACTGAGCTTAATTTAGTTCATATTGTGAGGTTGAGACTTAATCGAGAGTTTCTACTAAATGTTCGAACTAATAATTGAGTGAATTCGAGAGACTCACTTGAACATTAGAAGTGAATTAACTAAAGTTAAATTCCAGACAATAATCTTGCACCTATCCTATGAAAATCCCATTGTCCCCCACCGATAACCTTCTTTGCTTGCCTCTTGTTCGATTGTCACCGGTCAATAACCGTAGATTCTTAGTTAATTGTAGTTTTTAATTACATAATTCTCAATTGTTGATCCTCTTGAATAGCAATCAAGCTATAAACTACGAAAACACCGTTTAACTCTAATCTTTGTGGATACGATATTATATTATAATATATTCGACTAGCGAGCATATTTAAGTGTGTGTTTTGCGCTCGTCAACGTGATACTGTAAAACATGAGGAAAATGCATATCTATGCATGTATGTCAAGTGTGCATGTCGAATGCGATGAAACTCAGTGATTAGACCATATGCATACTCTCAGAGTATCATTTCACTCAGTCCTCCCAGGCACTCAGTCCTCATAGTCACTCGGCACTCGCTCTCAGAACTGGCACTCGCATTGGCACTTGCACTCTGTAGGTATCTGCGCTGACTGTGGGTGTGCAGATTTCGAAGGGGATCCTTTAGCCCAAGTGCTAAAATAAGCCAATCATGGCGTAAATCAATAACATCTGCTGCGACGTGCAGCCCACTCCTATCAATACCCTCACAATCATGCCCTCGACCTTGCTCAGTCATCAATCTCTCCAGTGTCTCGGGCTCACAATGTCAAGAAAATCAGCAAAAAAATAATGATGTGATGTATCAATAAATAATAACAGAGACTGAGATATGATATGCAAATGAATGCGTATGAATGAGTATGTAACTGCAGTGTAAGCAAATAACTCAACATAAAAAATGACCTCAGTAGGTCCCAATAGGATAAGCATATAGCCTATACATGGTTTCTAATATGGATCACAGCTCAACTACTCTAGCACTTAGAGATTTCATGGATACAAATAAGATTAGGTAACTACACAGAAATAACTGACCTGTCACCTAGCATGTGCACCACCTCAACTGTATTCAGGGGTTCATACCCTCAACACCAAGTTTAGAAGTGTCACTTACCTCAAATAAGCCAAATCCAATACCAAGCAAGCCAAGTGATGCTCCAAAAATGTCATCCCGTGCGTATCGACCTCAGAATGACTCGAAACTAACCAAAACCAACTCAAATACATCAAATAAAGCCCAGGGAAACAATTCCAAATGATAAAGGTTGAGTCTTTAATCAAAAGGCCAGAGTCAACCAAAAAGTCAAATCCGGGTCCGCACCTCGGAACCAACAAAACTTATAAAATCCGACAACCCATTCAATTACGATTCCAACCATAATAGTTTCATCCAAATCCGACTCCGAATCGATGTTCAAAACTCGAAAATTCACTCTATGAAACTTTAGACAACCCCCCCCCCCCTCCCCACCCAATTTCTATCTTGAAATCCTCAATCAAATGCCAAAAATGAAGATAGATTCATGAAACATAATTTCAAAATGAGTGGATAACACTTACTCCAATCCATAAGGTAAAAATCGCTTCAAAAATCATCTGAATCTGTGCTCCATATCTCCAAATATGCAAAAATATCTGAAACCTTCGAAATAGAATACTTTATACTTTGTTCCAGGGGTACCCTTCGCAATCACAGTCACAAACCTGGTGATTGCCATTACAAAATTTTCCAGGACAATTTTTACCCTACGCGATCGCGGCCATTTCCCAGCTATCACGAAGAACAAACTTCTATTTAACCCTTTCCAACTCTTCTCAGATAGCATGTAGTATATTGGACATGAAGTTTTGTACAAAACTCCAAATAACAAATGGTTTGATTTTATGAAAACTAGACACAAAGAGATACAACTTTCATTTGTAGATAATCTCCAAATTCTTTATAGATTGCAAGATATAAACTTCCAAAGTTGGGTCAGTGCAGTAGAGATTTTCTTCTATGCGATCGCGAGAAGGCTTCTGCGATCGCGATCGCGATCGCGATTCACAACTCCATTTTTCCTATTTTTCTCTTCGCTATCGCCACCAAATCCACATGATCGCAATGTACGCCCCTGTAGCCAAAAAGCAGCAACTATAAATGGTCTAAAAATGGTCCGAAACCATCCCGAAACTCACCCGGGCCACTCGGGACTCCGTGCAAATATACCAACAAGTCCCATAACATAGCACAGACCTATTTGAGGCCTGAAATCACACATAACAACATCAAAATGATGAATCGCACCTCAACTAAAAATTTAATGAACTTTCAACTTCCAAAACTCGCGTCGAAACATATCAAATCAACCCGGAATGAACTCAAATTTTACACACAAGCGCCAAATGACATATCAAAGCTATTCCAATTCCCCGAACCACAATCTGAATCCAATATCATCAAATTCAACTTCTGGTCAAACTTATATACTTTCCAAACCTTCAAATTTCTAACTTTCACCAATTAGTGTCGAATCTCTCTAGGAATATCCAAATGCAAATTCGGACATACGACCAAGTCCAAAATTGCCATCCAGACTTAAAGGAACCATCAAAACTCCATTCTGGGGTCAAATACCCAAAAGTCAAACTTGGTCAACTCTTCCAACTTAAAGCTTCAAACATGAAATTCATTCCTTCAAATCACTTCCGGGTCACCTGAAAAACCAAAACCAACGATTCACACAAGTCATAATACATCATACAACGCTACTCAGGACTTCAAATAGCAAGAAGGAATGAAAACGCTCAAAATGACCGGTCGAGTCATTACAACGCAATTGTACCGTAAATATTCCATTGTATGTGAAACATGGCGCATGAAGAATATGTATTATGTAAATTCTCATAAAATAGTACAAATTTAATGTGTGTTTTATCTTGTCGACCTGAAAAAGCATGCATGCAATTGTACGATAAAGATCCAATTGTAAGTGAAACATGGCGCATGAACAACTTGCATTATACATCAACTCTATAAACAATACAAATTTAACGCGTGTCTTGTCTTGTCGGACTGAAAAAGCATGTACCCACTTGTACTCTAATGATTCCATTATTAGTGAAACATGGCTCATGAACAATATGCGTTATGCAACCTAAAACCACTCGTTTTAACCTTTAAAAATCTAGCACATTTTACATTATTCTTTGCGTATCCTCACATATTAACCAAACGAAGAATCTTGTTTTCCAAATAAATTTCAAGTTCAAGAAATACGATATGTTTGGACGCAATGAGGTGCCTAGGTGTTACTACAGGAAACATGCAAATTTGAAGCCATATTGGGCCACTTGCCATCTAGGGCGCAGGCGTTGGATGTATAAATACATTGTGAGTTATTAATATTCAAATCTATGTTGGTTATTAGATTATTTATAACATCTTCATTAATAGTCGTTTCTTATCATCACCATTTGTAGGATGAAAATCAAAGTAGTTTTGAAGAATAGTACGATGAACCCATTAACCAGGAATATAACAAATCATGTTTGCTAAATATTTGAAAACGTACCGAGGAGTACGAAATACAAATTTAGAAACTTTAAGAACAAGTAGTGATAGTGAAGGAGAAACTGAAATTGGCAGGAGAATCTGAAATAGGAAAGTGACATATTTTTTGTGTTCTAGTATTAACCTAATCAATAAGACTGTAAGGCCCCGCAAAATTTTTCTTAAAAATCAGGGTTCCGTGATGACGGAGTAGGCGTAGAGTTGAAGGAAAAATATTTTGCAGAAATAGGTATTTCTGCAGCCCATTATGCGGCCGCATAATCACTCTGCGGGCCACAGAATGGCCACGGAGTGAAGCAGCTTTTTGGGCCAATTTTGAGGTCAATTTTGTGTCCAATGATGCGACCGCATAACCGTTTCGCGGGCCGCACTTTGGTCGCATTAATATCCTTAGATTTTTGCGGAGGGAAGTTCTGCGGGCCGCATAACAGTCGCAGAGTGAAGTAGGCCAGCCCAGTTTTGAGGGCCATCTTTCGCGCTCATTTTGCGGACCGCATAATTGCGACCGCAAATCTTGTCCCGGGGCTTCATTTTTTGGGTTTTTAAACCCGATCCTATTCCGTTAAAACACATGCCATAGACCATTTTTGAGCTTATTTATGATATTTTAGTGTGAGTAAGAGTTCTTAGAGTGGGGAAGTAGTCTTAACTTAAAATACAACAATTCTTGCTCAATCCTTGGAGATTATCAAGAAAAGTTCTCATATTAAAGGTAAGAATCTATGCTCTAACTCTTAATTTTGAAAATCTACAAAAAGAGGGATAAGCAGAAAGAAAATTGTTAGGGTGTGGGGGTTGATATCTTGCATGCATGTATTCTTAAAGTATGTGGGGAGGTTGTGATCTAAGAATGGTAGAAAATGAGTTGAGGAATGGTAGAATCTTTCATAAAAGGGCCTTAAAAATATTAACGTACAACTAGTGTTTGATAATGTGCTCAAATGAGCTAGAACTATGACCATCTTCCTAATTTTGGTCATACTTGTTATATTTCTAAAATAGATCGAAGTGATAAGAATTCTGAAACGTGTTAAAGTTTAAAGGAAGCTAAATTGATGTATGTTTCCTAAACCCCCTTCTTCTTAGAATTGAATCCCACGGTGTTCATGTAATTGGAGTAAGTCCCGAATTGATCATTATAGTATTGGCTATTCCAAATGTGCTTGTGCTGAAGGATACATGTTCAATATTTATTCTAAATGCTTTATCATGTCATCTTGCCATTTGAGAATGTGTTCAAAATGTGGAATATGTGTTAAGAAATGTTAAGATTTCATGTCAAAACTGAATAAAGGTTGTTATGCCAAATTATATGAAAAGCGTCTATGTGCTTAGGATTCCCAAATTTCTCATATGTGTACTAATGCCTTACATAGTAGGCCTTATTATTTTTTATGATAATGATGTTTGAATATGAAAAAAGGTGAGTCTGAAATTATAAAATACGGCCAAGTGCCAAGAATGATTTTCTAATTGAGGTCACTCGTACCAATAAATTGAAAAGATGTGAAAGAAATGTGAAGTAAGGTCATTGATTGAAAGGGGTATGTCTCAATTGAGATGGCCTAGCCGATCAGGCCCTGATCGGACGCCATGTCGCACGCATGATGGTGACTGTGCTGAAAATGCCAATTGAAATTGTGGTTATGGTAGATATCAGATGAGATGACCTAGCCGATCGGGTCAAGATCGGATTCCGTGTAAGAACACGGTGGTATTGTGGATTGCGGCATATCGGCACTAAAGATCACCCAATCTAATAACGTGGAAATATAATTGAAACCTATGCGATCCTTAACTTGATGTTTTAGTGTTATTTGCAGCTCATACTGCATTCTTGACTATTTCCCCTGTATTATATCCATTCTATTGAGATGGTGTTTAGTTTTACATACTAGTACTATTCAACAGCATTAACGTTCTTTTTGTCGAGGCGCTGCATCTTTAAATGGATGTAGGTAGTTCCATAGCAGACAATGTTGATCACAGATAGTGGTGCATCATCTTCCCAGCGGACTCGGTGAGCCCCCAATCATCTCGGGGTCATGTATTGTATATTTTTGTTCATATTGCTGTCACGTTTGAGGTATAGTCGGGGCCTTGTTGCTGGCACTATATTAACACTATTTTGTATCTTTAGAAGTTCCGTAGACACTATGTGGGTTGTATATGGGTGCTAGAAAGATCAAACGGATTATATTGTGTTTTGGGCTCTTGTTCCACTCAATCATAAGAATGTGTGTATTTTGAAACTTAACAATGATGTAACCAATAAAATGATTTAGTAATTTATATGATGTTTATGTTGTCTAATTAATGAAAACATGCCTTCTCTTGATCATAAGTGAGTTGGGTAGAAAGTGTCTAAGAGGCTTGCTCGACCGAGTCCACTCGATTGAGCGCCGATCGCGCTTCCCGAGGTTGGGGCGTGACAAAGACTAAAACTAAAAACACAAAGCTTATAATGTAAAACGTCAATAATATTAAAAATAATATTTAATGAAATATATACAAAGAAAAAGAAAAATCAATGTGTCCCACAGCCTGTAGGCTTTAGTGCATTGGCTGGTTTGAGGCGCATAACCTCTCCGAATCATCCTCACCCATCGCATCTTTATCTGAGGATGCACTGTAACTTGATCGTCGGGAAGGCTAGTAGGATCAGTAGAGGCGTCAGTTGGGCCAGCAGTAAGCTACAAATTATTAGCAGACTTTAGTATATAACATATAGAATAGTAATATAATAGCTTAAAAATTTTATAGTCAAACCAATGTCTCATCTTCCTCCTGAATAAGGTCCCGCGTCTCCGGCATAAGAGTATCACACGGTGTCGTTTTCGTGATAGGTGATGGCAAAATCCTTAAAAAAAATTAGATATTACTGACTAATAATTAAGGTAAAATAAATTAAAAATAATGTTAATACAAACATACCTGCATCTGAGTAGGCACACAATGCTCTGTGGAAACTCTGAACTCTAAGGTGAACTGGCCTAAATGAAGGTTGTGCCTTCTCTGCATCTCTCGATGCAGAGCCATAACTCAAATATTTGCCACTATGCACATCTAACACCGGACGATCCTCTGCATCCCTCGAAGTGCCTGGAGGATCAATAAAATACTCATTCCAATCAAACGACGTAATGTCGGTGACCGCAATCAGTGGAGCTGTCAGGATAAACTGCGAAGTCCCCGGTGACAATAGTCTGAATGTAGGTATATCATCTCCAGCACCGTGTGCCTCATCAAAATCACCCGCCAAATCCTCAAAAGTGGGCTCCAATAGAAGTTTCTTTAAAAAATAGTGTGTGGGCGAGGATTGTTTTTGAGAGCTTTTGTCGCGGAAGAGAAGTTGTGATGTTATTTATATATGTATACATGCGTTATAACTAATCAAATTTTCGAGTTTAGGTATGTTATATATGCGCTATACTGAGTATTTCAAAATACCATGCATAGCGCACTATATTTTAATGGGTTAACTCATTCGTTATATATAAACTAGATGATGTATCTGTGGCGATGCACTGGCCCAATTGTTGCTTTTTTCTTCCTCTTCTTGTTTTCTTCCTTTCAATATTTCTTGGTCTATTGCTAATTACATACTTTCTACGCCTTTAGGAAAAGAAGAAATATAATAGGTTTTTGTGTAATAACGTATAAAACCACATTTACATGTATTGTTATTTATCTTTTGCATTATGTACATTTTAATTTTTCTGGAATCATATTATTATACCAATCACTTTGATACACTTGTCGAGTTTAATGCTTTATTATAGAAAAATTAGATAATAATTCATGTAGAATTTAAATTATTTCTATAAAGGGTCTACACTTTTTTATTTTAAATTTTTTTTGCACCACTAAGCCTTAAATTAATTACTATTAAATAATAATTAAAAAGTCAGTTGAAAAATAAGTCGTCATGTATTTTTCTCATTGTTTTAATTGAATGATATATAGTTTTATTATTTTAGTATTTTCAGTTGTGTTAATGTATTACTTTTTCTTTTTATACTAATCAAAATTTGAATAATAAAACATATTAATATTATTCTCAAATAGTTGATGAAAAGGTATTTTTTGGTTCTTTGAAATAATAATCGTGATTTTTAATTATTAAGAATTTTAACAAGAAAATTTGTATTTTGATCTAGTTGAATGACATAATATTATAAATAAATTAATATCTCGATCACTTTAAATACTAATCAAATTGACCTTAAATAGAAATATTGTAGTTTTTTCTAGTTTTATTTGATATGATTGAGATACTATTTAGGGTATAATGCAAATTTCATCACAATAGTGGTATTTGTTGAGACTTTTTAAAAAATAATTAATTGTATATTTATGTATTTTGAAATTTATATAATGTTCAATTCTTATTGAATAGAGTATGTACTCAACTAACTTCGATCATAGATGGAGAAGTATAATCATGTATGACGATACTTCTCATACTTCCTAATATATAATGCATTTTAAAAGAAAACAATTCCACAAATTAATCGTCTTAATTTTTACTTAAGATATTCTCAACTCAAATTTTAGAGAGGGGATACTTATTATACAATTTGAACAAATTTTTAATATTCTATAATAAAAAAGGGGACTTGAAACTATATTTTATTCTTAAATATTTTTTCCCTAATTTTATCCAATTGAAATTGCAATTTAATGATAATTTTGTATAAAATGATACCAATTGATAATAACATTTGAATGTAAATCCACATACATTATCACTAATTCTTTTTTAATGAAATCTTCTTTACCTGGAATAGTTAATAAATAAAATCAATGAAATAATGTTTCTTAAGGAGATAATAGAATTGTCATATATAAATGTATGTGACCTTAGTATTTTTAATCAGGTGAATATTTGAATTATAAAATTATAAAAAAAAAATATTTTTTTTATTTAAAAGTACTTATTGAAAAAAAAAAATAACAATCAAGTAATGCATTTAACAAATATAGCGAAAGTTGAAAGGAAAGTGGAGTTCACCTAAAAAAAATTAATAGCTTATGACCACATTAGTTTTGGTTTTGATTTTGCTATTTACAGACAAACTTTTGAGCCTAGTATACAAGCAAACAATGTACTAATATATTAAAAATGACCATCATGCCCTTGGTCAACCTCTTCTTCTCTCTTGTATATTATATATATATAATAGAAAACTGTAATACAAACTTTTTTCAATTATTTTTGTCTCTCGAGTCCGAAATAGTAACATTTTGGTTCCGAAGCGTCCACCATAGTTAGAGCGGCATTGGATAGGCGAACCCTGACCCTAGCTTGGCGAGATGGTGTGCATACGGAAGGCGACCATAGATGATTTGCTGGCAATGCAAGCCTGCAATCTGCTTTGCCTTCCCGAAAACTACCAGATGAAGTACTACTTCTACCACATACTCTCTTGGCCGCAGCTTCTGTACGTGGCGGAGGATTACAATGGGAAGATTGTGGGTTACGTGTTGGCCAAGATGGAGGAAGAAACCTCTGAGTGCCATGGACACATCACCTCCTTAGCCGTACTCAGGACTCACCGTAAACTTGGTATAGCTACTAAGCTCATGACCGCTGCTCAAAACGCCATGGAACAGGTAAATCCCATTTTTCTTAATTTGCTTCTTAATTTTGACACTCCTTGTGAAATTGAATTAAGGCATTTATTCCAACATTGGACTTGCCCTATGAAATTCAATCCAATTAAAGATTCTTTTAGTAGGTAAAGTCATTGAATATTTTTTATTGCTTAGATGCCCTGTCAACTATGAGAAAATTGGGGTGGTAAGAAGTGGGGTAGTACTGTGTGTGTCATGTTTTTGGCAGTATTCTTAATTCAATTTCTTTGCAGTCTCAGCTACTAGTTAGATCATTCAAACCAAGGCACTTCATTTGACGACCGTGTGATAACTTCAAAAGATTGGTGGCCAACTGAAAACAAAAAGGTTTTCTACACACATAGAAAGTTTTTCGTTGATCACCTAAGAGAGGAGATCACCAGAAAGCTAATGGAGCGATGAAGGAAAGAGGTGATTATTAAGGTTCAAAGTGGGGAAAAAAAGGATAACAAGAAAAGGGGAAAGGTAGACGGAAGAGGAGTATTTTCTCTCTAGAGAGGCTAAAATGTTACATTTTTACTTGAAGAAGACTGTTTTCGTATATTACTTAGCTCTCTCCCCTTTTGGCAATTTTATTAGATTCAGTTTTAACAAAATATAGGTCAAATTAATTTATTTGAATTAAGGTGGGTTTTTCATTTAGGGAGGAAACCACACGTGAAGCACGACTTGGATACGAATAAAGAGTTATTTACTCCTAAATACAGTGTTAGAAAGTAGTAATATTTCAGTCTTATAAAGAACAGAGATGAAAGATTAGATGGATTGGAAGGCCATACGTTTTACCCAAGGAAGAACGTTATAGCATTATCACATTGCCGGAAGAATGTTATGGTGTAATCTCTTTGCCCTACCTGTTTAGCAATTTCTATTTCATTCTGTTAGTAGACATAACTATAGCTATGTAGATTTGGAGCGGGGAAGCATGCGTTGTTAAGAGAGGTTGTAGTATAGTTGTATATCACGACAGAAGGGGGTTGGAGGACTAGAAACTTTACAATTCAGTTTGCTTGTGGTTTATGTAGGAGTATAATGAAGGGGTGAGAAAACTTTCACCATCATATCACATTCAGGGTCGGGGATGGCAGAAGAATTAACTTTTGGAACTACAAGTGGTGTTGTTGGTCTTGTGAGAATATATGTTGAGGGCTTCCTTTTACAACATATACACGAGGATTGAACCTGAGTGAGTTGACAGTCCAACAGAGCCAAAGGGTGCAAAAGGGGGACGAATGTACTTTGGTACCTCAGGGTTGGAAGGAGTCTTCAAGATTGGGAGATGGCAGAGTTCCAAAACTTGGTGGGAGTACTCAACAGCAGATTATATCGCTTTCAACACATGATTTGTGGAGGTGGGGGATGGTTGATGATTTGTTCACAGTCGAATCATGGTACCAGAAACCGTTGATGGGACGGGACAGGTTTTTATCATTATGGATCCCTAGAGTGCCCGGAAAGGTGTGGTCTTTTGCTTTGGTTGGCAGCAAGGGTAGCGATACTGACAGTGGAGAACCTAAGGAAGAGAAGTGTCACTTATGTCACTTGGTGCCATATGTGCAAATGTTCGAGTGGAATAGTTGATCACCTATTGTTGCATTGTAAGGTGGTGTCGAGTTTGTGGAGGGTGGCTTTGAATTGCTTTGAGATACAATGGGTGATACCGGGTAAAATAAGAGATGTGTTGCACAGTTGCACATTCGAAATGAGGAAAAGAATATCAAGGGCATGGAGGTTGCGCCTTTAGCTCTTGTGTGGGTAGTATGGAAGGAGAGAAATAGGAGAATATTTGTAAGAATTGAAAAAGGTCCCATACATTTTAGGAATAGCCTCTTGTGTCCGTATTCTTTTTGGTGCACCGATGTGATTCCTACTTGTATAGAAGATTGGGTGTCGTAGAGAATCTACTGCTCAGTGTACTGCTTGCTTGTTTTAGGGGGAAGAGGTGGTTTCCTAACATTAATAAAATTATTTAATTATTCAAAATCAAAAAGGTTTGTATAGGATTTAGCATGATTTTGTATAGGGAGCAATTTATTGAAAGCACTACCTAGATAGAATAGAGGGCTATTTTCTCCTAAATACAATGCCAGAAAGTAGCATTATTTCAATCTCTTAAGGAATAGAGATAAAAGATTAATGATTGATTGCAAGGCGAGAATGTTTTTGTTACTCAAAGAAGACTGTTATGTTACTATCACTTTTCCCTATCCGTTTGGTAATCTTTATTACATTCTATGAGTAGGCATATCTTCTTTACGCTCATTCTGTTCCCCCGACCATCTCCCAAAGTGAAGACAAACCAACTAAAGGAGGGACACCTTGTTGTTGTTGCTGTTGTTTTTTTATCTCTGTTATTGCTTGAACAACTGCTTAAGGCGACTGTTTTAGCAAGCATAAGCGTTACAAGATTATTTCAGGATAGCATTATGTAATTCTGTCTCTTTTGGAATTTCTAATCTGATGAGTTTTGGTTTTCACTTTTTAGAACTAACTTTTGTCAGTACTCATGTTTGTAATTCCTTATATAAAGTACGCATGCTTATACTTATGAAAAAAATAGAATATTTCATGTTATAGTAATTGTTACTTGCTATTTCTTTTATGTTAGAATTAGTTTCAGCTCAAAACTAAGTGGTGGGTGTTGATTCAGAATGCAATGCTGTTCTTGTCGATCTTATTTCTTATAAAGGAATGTATCTAGGATAGTGCTGACTATGCCTCTTGACCTGACTAGATCTGGTTCTTCTCATGCAACAGGTGTTTGGGGCAGAGTATGTGTCTCTGCATGTGAGGAAGAGCAACAGGGCTGCATTTAAGTTGTACACAGAGACATTACAGTACAAGATTCACGACATGGAAGCCAAGTACTATGCTGATGGGGAAGATGCTTATGACATGAGGAAGCAATTAAAAGGCAAGAAGCACCATCTGCATCACCACCACCATCATGCTGGTGGATGTTGTTCTGGGGAGGTAAAGGTAGGAGGAGCTACGGAGAAAACCGCAGAAGGGAAAAAGGAGTGATTGTGGAGGAAGGAACTTTTGCCAAGGAATTGTGTAGTCTGCTTAATGGGCATTCAGGACTGGAATTGTTGCTATTGTATGCTTTTAATAAGAGAGTAACGTGTCTTGAAAAGTTGAACACATGCTTATGGCATTTGTTCTTCTTTGGTTTGTATGTGTTCTTTTGTATCTCTTGAATGAAAGAGCAAGGCAAAAACTGGAATCTTCGCGTATGTTAAATATCATAGTAACAAAAAGAAACTTAAAGGAGTGATTGTGGATGAACTTTTGCCAAGGCATTGTGTTTTATTTGCTTATTGTTCGTTTCAATGTGTCTGGAAAAGTAGAACATATGTGCTTATGGCCTATTGTATTTTCACCTTTATATCTCTTGAATGAAGGAGCAAAGAAAAAACTGAGAATTTTGCGTTACGGTAAATACAATAATGAATAAAAAGCTTGAAGGTCATTTTCTTGGGAAACTGATATTGGATAACTAGTTATTCTTGTTAGTTTTCAGTTGTATGTATGTGTGAAGGCAGATTTTATGGTCATTTTATGTATTGTTAGACAAGGTATATTGAGAAAATAAAACATCTTTAAGTCCATTAGTTAGCAAGAATTACGGGCCTTTGCTTTGATTCTACAAAGGCATAGGCTTGGGAGTAAAATTACTTTTCTCTAATAAATTAGACGAATGCTTCTTGTGCATTAAAGAAAAAAGACTTGGACAACTTGTCACTTGTCAGCGTTTACAGATTCATAGGAGATACCCCTCGGCATATTTCAGACGGGCGGATTCACGTGAACTCAATAGATTTTGCTCAAATATGCTTTTGCATCTCAAAGCTCCTCATCAATCTTATGCTTTAGTAGCTCAACTCAATTGCCCTTAAACTCATTTGAAGAAAAAAAAAAGGTTTCATGTTGTATATAATAATTCTATGATATATCCTATTTTTTCTTTATATTGCAAGTTTATTCTTCATATTGTTGTGCATGACATCATGAAACGACGACAAACGATATAATCTATCCAAACGTTGTATTCATCAAACAATACAATACAATACAATACAATACAATACAATACAGTACAGTACAAGATAATACGATACATTAGGAAGCGATATGTAACGACAATCCAAACAAGCTGAAAAACTCTCTCATCTCAAAAATCAAGTAAGTCTTATCCTTTTATATATCTCAACACTGAAATTATTTAAATTTTATTCAAATTTTCTTATCTTTTAATTTAATATATTTAGTTTACGATGTAAAACTTGAATTGAACTACTTTAGAAAAGATGTGGATTTGGATTAAGGATTAGTTTCGTTAGCTATTTTCCCTCCTTTTTAAAGAAAAGAAAGGAATGAGTGAGAATGTAAATCAAAAGTTGAATTAAATGTTTCCATTTTGCTTTCATTAAGTAATCATCCCTTAGTTCTAAATTTGCCAAGTGACTTCTTAATATCTAGCAACTTGGCTTAACTACAACCTAAAATTTTATTAAACCAAGAAAGGTTACATTGCAGTTAAGCCAAGTAGCAAATTAATATAAAGCCACTTGACAATTTAGGACAATATTTTTTATAGTATTTAATTTAAATTGAAAGATAGGATTTTTTTTTTTAAATAGAAAGATAATAAATAAGATTCTTTTGAATCTAAATGGAAAGAAAGTTAAATTTGAATTGATTGATTAATTAATTAAGAAAGCTAATCAACACATAAATATCTGAATTCAAACGAGGGGGTCAATGAGTGAGGCGGATTGTTCTAAATAATGAGAACGAGTTTTTGAAATTTGAGTTCACAACAAAAACAACCGAAAAAATAAAAATGTGTTTGTTACTAGAAATAAGACTAAAAATTATAGGTTCAAAACGATTATCATAATTACCAAATTGTTGGATCAAAACTTAACTTTTGTAATTACCTTAAGTGATCAATAGTGTTCACTTCTCAGTTTGCCCTAAGACGTTAATTTAAGTATCACAAATATGAAATTAAGATTTATATTATATTAGTAGTGATAACAGAAGAGAGAAAATATAAATTGAAGCATCAACTTGTACGTTGATTAATAAAGAAAAATTTGCTTTGGTGATAGAACATTTTCTTCACCAATTAGTTAACTCAATATTCAAATCGATCTATATCTATATTTATATACATTATACATATTAAAAGAATAGTTTACATTGTAGCTAAGCTAAGTGGGCAGTGGCACACTACTAAAAAGTTATTTGATAATTTAGTATAATATTTATAATAATATTTAATTTAATTTAAAATTAAAAGATAATTTTTTTAATGTAAATGAAAAGATAGTAACTAAGATTATTTTGAATCTGAATGAAAAGAAAGAGTAATAGTCTTATAATGATATAACCAATTACCCTATATTAATTAATAAGGTTTTGAACACAAAAATTGAAAGATAAAAATAATACCCCTATCTTAACTCATTATAAAGATAAATATGAAGGTATTATCAATACATACTACGAGTATGTAGTACTCCATTCAGCTAAAATATGAAATAAAGATAATAAATAGATTATTTTTTTAAAACATATTATTGATAAATTTAAATATTAATTTGAGTAGTACAATAAAAAAAATAGTGAATATAATTTTTGTTACAAGAAAAAGAAAAACTAAATTCATCTATTAATGAGAGTTGTGGACAATAATATAAATAGCTCTAAGTTATGAGTGATGCAATAACATGAACAATGAATCAAAAAAGAAGAAAAAATATGTAATTAAACAATTTCGGTAGTAGATGTATAAATAATGATAAGACTTATTTGATATTTAAAAAGAGAAAGTTTTTAAAAATAATAATGAGCCAAGTCAGACTATATAAATAAGATACACGTATTTAAAATCGTTATAATATATAAAAGTGAAAAAATATTTTACAAAATTGACATAATTTCGAGAAACAAATTTAAAAAATTAAATATAATTTAAATTCTTATATAGTTAATATAAATGAAAATATAAAGTCAAACTTCCATATATATGAAATAATTATAAAATTTCATAGTAGAGGGAATAATTATAAAACTTCTATTAGTCCTAGCAGTTGCTATGTTAAAATAGATAAGAAGGGATGCTAGATTCTTCTCTATGGCTCAGGTATGGACTATGATTTCTTAGCCCGTTGTTGATATTTATGTCCTCTCAAATTGTATGAGCCAATACATCGAGCAACCTATGGGGTCAATATATATGTGTGTGTGTGTGCGCGCGGGCGCCAATTGGAATGAAATAGATTTGGATAGAGTAAACATATAGAGGAATATAATTGTACTATATGAGATTGCTATTTACACAAAATAAAGTGAATTACAAAAATCACAAGGTAAGATTCATTTAATTAAGAATTACATGTAAGAACTCGTCTTCTTTTAATATATGTGCATGGTAGAAGAAAAATATTTAAAGTAGGTTAACATTTATTTAATTATAATATATTAATCTTAACTATATCCCAAATGTATCATTTAAATTTTTAAAAATAAAGTGACTTTAAATGTGTGGTTAAATTGAGGTAACATTAAAATTATTGAGCAAATTACGATCCAACTGTTTTAAAAGTTGGTAACTCCCAAAAGTTAGAATATATTAATAACCAATATATTCTATATTAATTTATCATTGTGTAATTTTAGGTTGGCAGAAGTTTATGTTGATGTGAGAAGTTATTATGTTGAGATAATAATATAATATATTTTTGTAATTTAAATTAAGATATTACAAAATATATTTTATTAGTTATTACTCTATACAGTATGACTTCACTCAGTTTCAACATAGATGAGATAGTTTGACTTGACACGGAGTTTAAGAATGAAAAAGAAGATTTTTAGAACTTATGGTCCTAAAAGTTTTGTGGGGTCATGCTATTTGTTATGGGTGTAAGAACTTCTCATTATAGGTAAAATGAGTAAAATAAATGTAAAGTTAAATTATTTTCAAATACATAAATGTGTGTGCCATTCTTTTGGAACAGACTAATAAGAAAAATATTTTATGTAAATTGAAACAGAAGGAGTTTTTATTTTTGAATCATATTAAATTTTTATTTGTTTGTATCACCGACTATATATGCAGTTAATATTTAAGTTTATGTCAATAGTTTAACATATAATTTGTTCTTTTTAATTTATAGAATTTAACAGGATCATAATATTATTTGCACATCGTGTGAGTACTAATACTAGTAGATATAGAAAGAGAGATACTTCTCGGTCCCGAGTTATGTGGCAATCTATTATTTTTAGTCTGTTCCAAAAAAAATATTTTTATCTTTAGTAGCAATTTATCTTTAAAATATTTAATTTACTTTAAATGAAATAATTTATAAGCACACAAATATCTATAGCTCATTTTAGATCACACTTTCAAAAATCTCATGTATTTTTTAAACTTCATATTTAAGGGTCGTTTGGCCATACAAAAATTTTCACCTTTTTTTCAAAAAAAAAATTACTCTTTTTTCAAATTAGTGTTTGTACATGAAATTTTTAATTTTTACTTGAAGATGAATTTCGGAATTTTTCGACAATTTGAAAACTCCAAAAGGTTGTTTTTTAAAATTTTCACTTGAAATCACTCATAAAAATTCAAAAATAATCTAAAATTATATTCATGTCCAAACATAACTTAACTTTCAAATACAATTTTCACTTAATTTTTTTTTTAAAAACTTTTTTTCCGAAATTTTACAATTCCAAATGCCCACCTAAAGTAAAACACCGTCACATAAAAAGTGGGACGATGGGAGGAATGAAGTAATACGTTTGAGAATTTGGTGTGAAAAAAGATAACACCCCTATGAGAGAGACAAAAAATGTGTTGAAATTCAAATGACAAGCAATCGACTAATCAACCACAGGAAGCTCAAACACCATGAAGGGAAATTCAGATTACATATAGAAGTCCTGAATTGAGTTGTATTAGGGAGTTTCCAACACTTGCTGCCAGTGTGGTGAAAGGGAATAGAATAGGGGAGAATACAAGTGGAAAGGGGATTCAAAAGAGCTTGGCCACAGCTGATAGGCAGCCACTTATAATAGCCCAATGACTTGGATGATATGGAATGTGAGGGGAATAAATAAGAGATATAAACAAAAAGAGTTAAAGATATACATAAAGAATAAACAAATAAAGCTAGCTGGTTTTGTGGAGACTAGAGTGAAAGAGAATAGGGCTAACAGAGTGGTCAAAAATATTTTACCAGGCTAGAAAATGCAGAACAACTACCAAAGTGCATTGAATGGGAGAATTTGGTTGACATGGGATCCTAAAGTATACTGCGTTGATATTGAAGTGATAGATGCTCAGTTGATTCATGGAATAGCAAGAGGGAGAATGGATGGCTTTGAAGCTTGCTTAACACTGGTGTATGGTTTTAATACAATTGAGAAGAGGAAATCTATATGGAGTAATCTAGAAGACTTAGCTAGGCAAATGACAAAGCCTTGGCTAATTCGTGGGGATTTTAATAATATGATATATGTTCAAGACAGAATGTATGGTAATCATGTGGCAATGAATGAAATGGTGAACTTTTCAGACTGCATTCATAATCTATTCTTGAATGAGATAGCATGGAAAGGTGAGTATGATACTTGGTCTAACAAGCAACAGGGTGATGACAGAATACTAAGTAGAATTGATAGAGCATTTGGGAACGACATGTGGATGACAAATTGGGGACATGTTTGTATTGAATATGATGTTCCTTTGATATCAGATCATTCACCTATGCTTCTTAATATTAAGGCTGGTAGATCAAATATCAAATCACCATTCAGATTTTATAATGTATAGGCAGATCACGAGTTTGGAAGCATTGTACAGACCATATAGAGCAGGAGATTAGTAGAGGATGACATGGAGAATATATGGAAGAAACTCAAAGTTATGAAAACCTTATTCAAGAAACTAAATGAAGATGAATACAAAGGAATAACGAGGAGAATTGAAGAGGCAAGAAGAAACCTTATCATGATCCAAGAACAGATACAAAATCAATACAGTGATAGTCTGTTAGAGCAAGAGAAGAAGACTTTACAACAGCTGGAGAAATGGTCACTCATAGAAGAGAGCATATTGCAACAAAAGTCAAGGGTGAAATGGATCAAATTGGGTGATAACAACAACAAATATTTTTTTGCTATTGTGAAAGAAAAGAGCAACATGAAACATATATTAGAGTTGAGTACAGAAGATGGTAGAAAAGTCAGGAATCAGGTAGAAATTAAAGAAGAATTCATAAGATTCTACAAGAACCTGATGGGAGCCTCATCCAAGACTTCACCAGCAATCAACAAAGAAGTGATGAAAAATGGCCCAAGACTCAACCATGATCAACAGTTGAGCCTAGTTGCTGAGGTGACAGAAGAGGAGGTGTATAAAGGATTGTGTGCTATACAGGAAGATAAAGCTCCTGGGGTGGATGGGTACAACTCATGTTTCTTCAAAAACGCATGGCCAATTTTGAGGAAAGAGACGGTGCAAGCAGTTCAGAAGTTTTTTATTACTGGGAAATTGTATAAGGATATAAATTGCACAGCAATCACATTAGTGCCAAAGGTGAATAACCCAACCACATCTAGGGAATTCAGGCTTATTGCATGTTGTACTGTCCTCTATAAGATCATTTCCAAGATACTAGCAAGCAGACTGCAGAGAGTATTGCTAGTGTGGTTAGTGAAGCACAGGCAGGTCTTATACCAGGAAGGAAAATAGCAGATAACATAATTATGGCACATGAGCTTATAAAGGCTTATGCAAGAAATAATTCATCCCCTAGGTGTATGATCAAGATTGATTTAACTAAAGCCTATGATTCTGTAGAATAGCCATTCTTAGAGCAAGTGATGGTAGAACTGGGATTTCCTAGTAAGTTTTTGGGGTGGATACTGACATGTATGAAAACTGTGACATACTCAATTATCATTAATGGTGAACCATCTGAGCCTTTTCTAGCAGTAAAGGGTTTAAGACAAGGAGATACGATGTTTCCCTTTCTATTTGCTCTTGCTATGGAATATTTGAGTAGGAGTCTGAATGAATTGAGGAAAGAAAAGGAGTTTAAATATTATCTAAGATGTTCCAAACTGGGCATAACTCATCTGAGCTTTGCAGATGACTTGTTGCTCTTTGCAAGGGGTGATATGAACTCAATCACCAAGATGCAGCAATACCTCAACCACTTCTATGGGGCCTCTGGACTGAAAGCTAATCATGAGAAGAGTTCAATCTTCTTTGGAGGTGTTACAAAGCTAGCTAAAGAAGAGATACTACAGAAGTTTGGTTATTCCAAAGGTACTTTTCCAGTTAAGTATCTAGGAGTTCCATTAACTGTTAAGAAGATGTTTATAGCATAATGGCAACCCCTTATTGAGAAAATGGTAGCAAGGATATCCTCATGGACAACAAAGAAGCTCTCTTATGCTGGAAGAATTCAACTAGTGCAATCTGTTTTGTTTGGAATCCAAACCTATTGGTCACAACTGTTCTTAATTCCTAGCTAGGTGCTTAAAACCATTGAGGCATATTGTAGGAGTTATGTGTGGTCGGGAGTCAATGTTATCACAAAAAGATCTCTAGTAGCATGGGATAAACTGTGTCTTCCTAAGAGTGCTGGAGGGCTAAATTTGATCAACTTAAAGATATGGAATAGAGCAACAACAGTTAAGAATTACTGGGACCTAGCATACAAAGGAGATAAAATGTGGATCAAATGGATTCATGAATATTATATAAAGGGCCAACAGTTGTCGACTATGAAGATACTACACTAAGCATCATGGTTAGTCAGAAAGATGATGGAGGCAAGAGATACAGTTGAAGCAATACAAAGCCCGGTAAAAGGAAATCGCAGCTTGATACGACAACTATACTTGACTACGCTGGGCCAACAGCCATGAGTAGAGTGGAAGATGTTTATGTTCAGGAATGAAGCAAGAGCAAAAGCAAAATTCACAATGTGGCTATACTTTCAAGACAGGATGATGACCAGTGATAGGCTGAACAAATGAGGGTGCAAGTAGATAAGAACTGTGTTCTATGCAAGGTTCATGAAGAAAGCAGGAATCATATCTTTGTAGAATGTGACTACACTAAGAGAGTATGGGAAAGATTGATAAAATGGATGCAGAGGAAAGCAGTATGTCCAACAGAATGGGAACAACACTGGAAGTGGACTAAGGAGAATGCAAAAAGAAGATCAAATATGACAGAAGTGTTCAAGATGGTATATGCTGAAGCCATTCATGTCATCTGGAATGAAAGAAACTGCAGAATCTTCCAGCAACAAAGCAAACTAGCTGAGTAGATAGCTAGGAAAATAGCATACATATGTAATGTTAGAGCAACAAAACGAAATAGACAAATGATACAACAATATGTTTTATGGTTGTAAGTAATAGAGATATGAAGAGGTATAGAGAATTTGTATAGGGTGGAGAGTCTAAAACAATAGAACAATTGACTGAGTATAAAGTCAATTATGATTGTGTAAAGCTTTCAAAGGTGATTAATAGAAATTTTAATTACCAAAAAAAAAAAAATAGGTGTTGAAGTGGAAAGAAAGAGATTATTATTCCCAGTAGGGGAGATATTGTGATAGCCGTAGAACGAACCCGATCAACAATCAACGACTTAGCACTTGTCGTTTTTATGATTCCGCTGGAATTTCTATTGATGATTCCAAATTCCTTCCTGCAGGCTGCAGGCGATATCGAATCACTCGTCAAATCTGTCTACCAAGGTAAATACTTTTTGAACTCATGATTACTGCTCCGAAATAAAGTCATGATCTTTTTGGTGAATAATTTCTTTAGGGAATGGTACTGCTAAGGCCATCTCCAACCTATTTGGTGCAAAAAATAGTATTTTTTTGCTCCAATCCAACACTAAATCTTGCACCATTATAGAGTGTGAATAGTGTTGCATTCATTAACACCAAATTTGGTTTAATATTATTTTATTCATTTTTGTATTTTTGATTTTTAATTTATCATATATTGTGTATATAATTAATTTTTATATTAAGATTTTTGTAATTTTAATTTTATATTCTATTTTTTTGATATATTAATTTTTGTATATATTATATTTATATAAAATTATAAGTTAATTATTATTATTATAATTGTTTAATAATAATTATAACCATTATTTAAAAATGAAATATGCAAATGTAAGATATCTAATGTTGCTAAAATTGAAAAGTGAAAACTAAAATTTTAAAAAAAAATTAACAATACATAAAATAAAAATACATTAACATTAAAAGTACATCAAAGGAGGATACATGAAAATTGAAATTACATTAAAAATATAAAACATAAGTTTAATAATCCGGCATGTTATTTCCAGGTGAATGTGAATCATATGTGATGAATATGGAAAAAAGAAAAAAGAAAGAATTTGTTTGAAGGAAATAAAAAATAAAATTTAAATAGAAGATAATAATATAATATAGAAGAGAGAGAAGAATATAAAGGAATATTCTTTTTGTAAAATATAGAGTAATGGTTGGAGCAAATTTGGTGTTAAGGTTGGAGATGGCCTAAGAGGCTGTAAAAAGTGAGATATACGTTGCCGGATCGTTATGAGTTCAAGCTGTGGAAACAGTCTCTTGGAGAAATGTACAGTAAAACTGTGTACATTAGACACAATGTGGTTTAGTCCTTCCTCGCACCGTGCATATAGTTGGGAGCTTAGTGCACTAGACTGTTTTTTTTCTTTTCACCCTGAACTTCCCTCTCATGCATCTTTCATGATGAGAGAACCGCCCCCCCACTCTCCCCTATTATTATTACCGGTATAAAATGGTAATGATAGTATTAAGTATTGGTTAAAGTATTAGCCTCACATGAGTGTCTAGTGTCTACTGCGGCACTGCAGTTCTTAGCAGAGTATCATGAATTCAAATGATATATGATAGAAGGGATGATCTTAGTGGGTGACTGCAAATTTAAGTGGTGAATCTGCGTAAAAAGGTCATCAACTTTTTCCTTAAATTTTTTACAATTTGAATGAAGGTACGTAGAACGCGGGGGATACTTACATATATTCTATGAAAAGCTCTCACTTGGCTTTCTAGATGGTTGTTGGAAAAGGTGATCATTGTGCAAAAGCTCCTAATGTTAAGGGGAAACTGATTCATTAAAAACATACACACTGTAATGTCATGTCAAAGATTTGATGTTTTCCTTCTTCTGTATGCAAGAGCTTATTAGCAGGCATAAATAATCGCCAAAGCTCTGAGCCTTTAATGGGTTTGAAGTAGTTTATTTTTGGAACCAACTAGACTCAATAATGTTGAGTATGTTGAAGGACAGAATAGAAGTTGTTATACTTATAATAGCGGGGCGAGAACAACTTTAACGTACCTGTCAACGCAGCGGAAGAATTGTTGAACTCACCACCGAAACAATTGTCCCAAACCGAACTTTGAATCACTAGGAAACAAAGTTAATCTTCCACCAATTAAATGCCCTTGCTTGTGTCTGTTTTTTGTTGGAGAAGAAAAGAGTCAGAGAAGAGAAAATTCTTACCGTACTTAGTTCTGTATTTTCTCCTTCACATAAATAAGCAGAGTAATAGCGGTTAAGGAAGATAACTCACCACTCACCACTCACCCCTTTTTGCACGTTCAGTTTAGTGGGTGTTTGTGGTTTAGTGGTAACTTCCCTTAACCTCTCTCCCTTATCTCTCCTAACCGGGTCGGATCAGCCCACGTGAAGTGACCCATGACCCATAATCCAACAGAAGTTGTGCAGGATAAAACAAAGAGATTACATTTTTCCCGAGCAGAAAGTAGAATGATTGTAAACTTAGAGCTCATTATGCTCACTATCAACATTTTAGACTACAGCTAGTTTCTTCAGATGTTTCACAATCATTTGGATGTAATTGGTCACATGTATTGTAATTACACAACTATGTTATTAATGAAACATAATTCAGCCAGCTACCTTAGAAGTAGTATCTCATAATCATTGCAACTAGGAGTCTTTAAATAAACCAAAATTATTTTTCTGTATCCCAAACAGTTGAAGACATTGCTCTCATACATTTTCAAACTTTTGGTTCTCTCTTGCTTACTATTCAAACTTTTGAACCTTAACTTTATGCTTTCCCATGAGAGTATGTTGAGTCAATTTTGCTTGATATTGAGCAATGACTATGTTCAACTGTGGTTAAAAACTTGTCAGAGTACATAGCAACGTCATAAAACCAGGATCAGAAAGTTATCTGTTTTTGTCCTCCATGGCTCCATTCTAATAAAATGGCCAAAACATTATTAAATATTTCTCCTTTAAAGTTTACTTATACATTTACATTGAGTCTCATTTTCTGGCGCTTATATTGAATTCATGTGCTCAGACATTGCCGCTATAGATTTGAATCCGGAGGAATCATTTTCTATTCATGCTGGAATAGCACACACTCGGTGAGCCACACATGGGGAGCCTGCTCCTCGGAATAGTCATTCTCAGTCCTCTGATGCTAGGAATGAATTTTTGGTTGTTCACAATGGTGTTATCACCAATTATGAGGTTCATATGATTCTCTTTCTAATAGATTTCTTTTATAACATTTTTTGTTCGATTCTCATGATTACTCTCATTCTTTGTGACAAGCTAGAGTGCTGTTTCTGTTACATGCATGATTCTGTTCATTGGATTTTGGCCTAGCAAAATGTTATTATTTGCTTCTTGAACTATTTATAGGTTTTAGCTTTGAGTGATTCTACTTTTTGTATTATGTGTCTTATGTTTGGATTACAGTTCACTCATTTGTTAGAATTTGGTTGCTGTTGATTAAAAAAATACATTTGTTAGAATTTGGAACTTCTCTCTCAATTCTGAGATCTTGATCCTGTGGAACATTGTCAGCATTTTCTCTTTAAAAGCAAATCTGAAGTTACAAATTAGAGCTGACATGACATTTGAAACTACTTTACTATGGAAGTATTAAGCTAAAGACTAACAATTAATTCACTCTTGATGAATCAAGCTAATGGAGGGAGACATGAAAGCTTTATCCATTTACGTTGAACATTGGCTGAGAACTTAAGGAAAGAAACTTCTGATATCTGCAAGGATACAATATCTGGTCAAAACAACAACATACCTAGTGTAATCACACAAGTAGGGTCTGAGGAGGGTAGACTGTACATAGACCGTAAGCCCTACCTTGTAAAGGTAGAGAGGCTGTTTCCGATAGATCCTCGGCTCAAGAAAAGCATAATCACAACAGTTTTGAAAAAGAAATACGGTAGTGAAGAAGCCACGGGAAAGAGACGGATAGAATATCTGATCAATGTCTTTAAATTAGTTGGAAGGAAAGACGAACAGCTTAAAAATGCAAGTACGAAATTCCCTTGTAGATCATGCAGTTGTTACACATAGAAACATGCATGAAAGATATGCTTCAAAAAGGACACAGTTTGGCATATCTGAAGACCTGACCATCCTTAATCCACAATATTACATACTCTTCTTTGGTCATTGGTGGTGAAAGTCGTGTAGGTCATATACTCACAACTGGATACCAATGTTCTAATTGGTGAACAAATCCAGTAAACAGTTTTATTTCTATTGTGATCAAGGAACAATTTTTTTTTATATCTCTAAATATAGGTACCGCAGATTACCTATACATAAAGATGCACCCTGAATTGTGTTATATCTCTAAATAGTTTTTTCCTGTTTGCATTAAGATATTGTTGATCACTTTCCTGTAATATGTGGCTGAGTGCTATGTGCTGATGCACACCTGTCTTATGACTTTCCAGGTGTTAAAAGAGACCCTATTGTCCGTCAAGGTTTCACCTTTGAATCTGAAACAGACACAGAAGTATTTCCAAAGTTAGCAAAATTTGTTTTTGATAAAGCTAATTTATGGAAAAGTGAAAAATCCATGGAAAAGATACAGCCAGCAAATTTATACATGATAGCTAATTTATGTTTAGTGTTTGACAAGTTTCTGTACGAATGACCAATTTCCGATCCATATCGGTCGGAATTTTTATATGTATCAGACATAGCCGTGTTTCTTTATTGTGGGACTATTTTTTCCGACCGAAAGTGGTTGGTAAACAAATTCTTATCAGATTCTTAGAGCTACGGTTGTCTTTCTGATTAATGTAGACCCATTTTGACAAACTTCATTGTACATATTTTGGCTGGAGATGTCAGACGACGGGTTTTCAACTAGTTTCTTTCCTTTTGAATTTCTGTTCTTATAATGTATACAAATTATGGATAAAGTTAGTAGGATAAGGTGTTAAGACTGTCATCACAGGTGACCAGAGCGTGACATTCAGTCAAGTTGTGCTTGAAGTTATAAGGCATCTGGAAGGAGCGTATGTTCTCATATTGAAAAGCCGACATTACCCAAATGAATTGATTGCTTCCAAACGTGGTAGTCCATTGCTTCTTGGTGTGAAAGCAAGTTAAACTGGAAATGAAGCTTACAACAACGACGACGACGACGACCGACTTAAATCTCACTAGCGGGGTCCCGGGAGGGTAGTGTGTACGCATACCTTATCTCTACCCTCAGCTGTTTCCGAAAGACCCTCGGCTCAAGAAGACAAAGAAGACGATAAGAGGCAATATATCAGTATCATCGGTAGAAACCATAGAACAAAGAGCATCATCACCAGAACCAGAAAATAAGTGAAAAGTAAAACAATAACCGGTAGATAAAGCACATCACTAAGAGGAACGAAAGAGTAGTGTGAAATCAACATTAACCACTAACAGTTTAAGACCAAGTCCTAACAGACTAGCCTGACTAGCCTAGCCTCACTCTGGAGAGCCGTAGAGATATTCCCAACTACCTCCTAACCTACCACCTTAATGCTCGATCTCTACAACTTCCTATCTAGGATCATGTCCTCGGTAATCTGAAACTTGTATCAGCATAAATGTTTGCTTTGATAAACTTGTCGTTTGCCTTTATATATTTACTTGTTAGATGGGCCTTTTCCAGTGCTATACCTGTTTGATTAAGGGTTTGGCTCTTTTATCCCCTATGCCTTATTTCTTGAGTCACTATAGATGATAGATATTAGTAGTCTGATATTGCTGTTGCACCAAAAGAGAGGAATAAGAGAAAGATATGAAGGAGGGAGGGAGGGAGAGAGAGAGCATCAACTGAGCGAGCGAGAGCATCAAGTATCAACTGGCATATGCAAAGCAGTGTATAGAACCCTTTCCCAAAATCTTTTAAGCAGGGAAACTTTGAGAGACGTGAAAACATTTAGTAAAGAATTAGATCATACTAGTTTTAAATCGATACAAACTGATATATGTAGGGACGGTGATGTTTTTCTTCAACTAATGTAAGTTGGCGTACAGTGTACTTACTTGTGTGTGAATGTGTGGGTGTACAAATTATGCTATCCCTGATTGCTTTTGAGCTGACACCCATATAGGGATAGAGAGACTTTTTCCAATAGACCCTCGACTCAGGAAAGGATACATAGACGATAAATATTTTATTTAATTATGAATTAGAATTTGAATATACCAAAAGCTAGTATTCTCGCATAAACCTTAACATCTTTTATAAATAAAGTCGAAAATCGTACTCCCTGACAAACTCTATCTTCATTCTTCCAGCCATCATACTATCAATTAAATTTTGATTTATCTTCCTTGAAATTTGATTGCTCCAATAGACGATATTGAAATAGCATTCTTTGTTCAATTTTATCTTCTTTATATTCTTCAGGCATACTAATTATCTTCTCAAGACTGACTGCTCTTTGAATATTCAAGTCTCTTTTTTTCTTTTTTACGTACATATCATGCACGAAATCAAGTTGAATTGCATATATACTAAGGGAAAAGTTTCGATTCTAATTGTAAAGTCTTAGAGCTTGTTGTCTTCCTCGGGTGACTATAGTTCTTGCTTTATATTGGCTGTATCACAACAACAACAAAAAAGCTCTTCTTTCTCTCCCCTATTAACTTAATTGGACTTAGATAAAGGAAACATAAGTTCAACAAAGAAATATTTATAAGATCTGATAGTAAGGACATTTATCAAAATGATAGCCATTAGTGTTGGTTTGTCTTCTACTTTCTTGAAATGATCCAGATATATGGTAATAATATACCATTACTCTAATTGTAAGAAGTTTATTGTCTATATTAATATGATTTCAGGAATGCAACAAACTAAAAGTGTAAAATAAAGTCTGACATATTGTAGGTAAATATATGTACAATTTCATCTTGCTCAAATACATATCAAATCTTGTTTGTAAGAGCAAGAGCAGATAATAGCAAAGTTATAAGTCATATGATAATATTTTTCATCCAACACCCATAATCTAAAGCTATTTATGTTATGACAGGCTGTATTACAAATTATTTTTATACTTCATTAGCGTTATCTTGTATTTATATTTTACTGGAAGAAACTTGCAATACAATTTGAAAGATAGAAGAAGAAAGAGTCAAATGTCAATGAGAAAAAAAAAGAAAAAAAATCACATCACATCAATAACATCAGAAAATCAAGGGATAGATAAACATAGAAAATAAAGGCGTAAAAATTCAAAGTCAATTAAACTCTCCAAGTTTGTACATATATGAAAATTTTCTGTTATGTAAATAGAACTGAAAAGACAATTTGACTTCGGCAAAGATAGATATCTCACCATCAAATAAAATTGAAAAAAATTATGAGTAGAAGATGATTAATGAAAGAATATAATAGTTTGATGAATAAGAGATAAGAGGCAAAATCTATTAACAGAGAAGATTCAAGACTAAGGGAAAAGTGACATACTTGTTCTGATTTTTATAGTAAATGAAATGAAACGGTGCAACACTTGGGGAAGAGAAATTATTGAAGACTTCGAACAAGTGTCTATTAGAAGCATGTAGCGTGGATTTGCAAGATGTTTTTTTCCCTTCAATTTAATAGGTTAAGGATAATTTGGTAATTTAACTTTTAAGTTAGGAGTTTCATGCTTTTAATATAATATAGATTTAGCGGCAGAGCTGCTGTTCATGAATAGAATTCTTGGCTATATTACCATATTTTGGTATGGGTTTATTGTTCCCTCACTTTGAACATGTCTGAGTTCACTTTGAACATGCCTAACTTATCCTTCTTATAGTTTGTTTGGTCAAGTTTTTTTTGGGCAAAAAGTATTTTTTAGGTCAAAAGTACTTTTGTAAAAAATTGAGGTGTTTGGCCAAGCTTTTGAAAGGAAAAAAAATGCTTTTGAGGAGAAGCAGAAGCACGTTTTGAGAAACAGAAAAAAGTAGCTTCTTTCCAAAAGCACTTTTCTGAGAAGTACTTTTGAGAAAAATATACTTAGAAGCAGTTTTCAAAAGCTTGGCCAAACACTAATTAATGTTCAAAAGTACTTTTCAAATTAATTACCCAAACACAAACTACTTCTCACCAAAAATACTTTTTTTAAAAGTACTTTTAAAAAAAGCGCTTCTCAAAATAAACTGATTTTAGAAGCTTGGCCAAACAGGCTATTAGGAAGGACTCTGTTTGATTTGGTTGAGTTTTCAAAGAAAGAAGAATTTGTACTTAGTGAGGGACACCTCACCAGCACTTGGTCAGTACCGTTCTCGACCTTTTGGCTAAGATCAAGTGCACATAACGTGTATTGGTATTTAATTCTGAATGCACATAGGAAGACACACATGTGTCACAATTTCCTTTTCAGCTTTATGGTCGTAGCCAGCATTCTAGAGACCTCGTGTCCATCGGATGACCCATTGTTCCTTGGACTTAGGGAGAGCTCTTTCGTTAGTTCCTTTTTACCTAGTTCAGGATGTTAGGTTTTCATCAACACTATCTTAGTTATCATTTGAAGAGCATATGCTTCAAATGTAAGGACATGGCTGATCAATTCAAAAAGACTTCTTGCATGTCCACACTCAGCTATTTATTTCCATTGTTGCCATTTCATTTTAAGGCCTGTACAATGTCTACGCGATGTACTGCCGAATTTTAGCATCAATTTCATATGGAATTAAGAAGTCAATCTCCAGAGAATAAATTTTGAAACTTTCTAGCAAAACTCTCGGAAAGTTCATAAGAGAACCCAGTTGCATTAGTCAGAGTACTACTAGGCCTCAGGAGTAGAGGCTCTTTGCTGCCCCTCCACTCAACTTTTCCTTGTTGTTGTGAAAAAAATAAAGTTGATTTTTGGAAAAATATAGAATTCTCTATAATGTCCTAGTGTAGTATCCTTGATAATTATCTAGTAGACATATCTAAATATTCTAGAATGTTGTGGGAAGATAAGACATATCTAGATATTCTATAGTGTTGTTAGAAAATAAGTTTGCTAGAATCTTCCTTCATATCTAGAATCATCCATAGGCTAGTATAAATATGGGGTATCTTGTTCATTTGTAATCAAGATAAATTCAAGAAAGTCTTCTTCAATAATAAAGTTCTCCTTTCAAAAATCTCTCTTCTCTTTTCAAGCTTCGTCTTCTTTAGTTGAATCCTCCAATCTTAGTTAACGATCTTGGGTTGGCAGAAGGTCTCCGAATATTACTCTTCTTTTGCTATTCTTTACATGGTATCAAAGCCATAAGTCGTCTTCTGGATTTCAAGGTCGGGTTAGTGGTTAATTCAACCGGTTTATCTAAATGGATTTGGGTGGTCGTGCTAATGCACTGGGGATGGAGTTATTGAACCAGTCCAACTACAAGGTATGAAAGACTTGTATGGAGTCATACCTTGTTGGTGAGGATTTGTGGGAAGTTGTCAATGGAAGTACCACAAGTCCTCCTGCTGAAGCACCAGAGAATAGCAATGCGCGTAAGAAGTGAAAGCAGATTAATGTTATGGCGGAGTTTATCCTAAAGAGGTCTATCTCTCTACTTTATTTGATCATATTATAAGGTGTAAATCAACTAATGAAATATGGAGGACCTTCGATCGACTGTTCAACAAGAAGGATGAAGCTCGGCTACAGATTTTGGAGAATGAGTTAGCCAACACCACTCAAGGTAATCTCTCTGTTGCCGAATATTTTTTGAAGGTAAAAAATATGTGTTCCGAAATTTCTCTATTGAATCCGAACGAGGCAATCTCTGAAGCAAAAATAAGAAGAATTATTATTCGTGGTTTAAATCCAGAATATATTCCCTTTGTTACATCGATTCAAGGATGGGTTCAACAATCATCTTTGGAAGAATTGAGAATTTGTTGTCGTCACCAGAGCTACTAGCCAAACAGATGGCTGGTGTATCTATCAAAGAAGGGGAAGGAAATGCCCTTGTCGCCGATAATAGGAACTTTAAAGGGACATCAAGAGATAGCATGCACTTTTCCTCAAGTGGTTCAAGCTTGCCAGGAAAGAAGGAGGAGTCTTCTAACAGTAAAAAGCTTTTAAAATGTTACCATTGTGGCAAAGTCAGGCACATAAAAAAGATATTGTCGAGCCAAAGGGAGCAATATGGCTCAAACCAAGAAAGCTGCTGAAGAAGAAGAAGAAGAAGAATGGGGGAAGTGCTTCGCAACGGAGACTCGAGCAATAAAAGCCATGGCTTCCATAAATTTTGAAAGAGACTGGATCGTGAATTCAGGATGTGGGCATAAGGGTGTTAAACGGGCCGGGTTGACCCATTTTTCGGACCGGCCCAGACCGGTTGAAACCGGAACCGGACCGGCCCGGTACGAAGGGGGCCGGGTGGGCTGGGTAGGAGGGGTAGAAGGGGTTGGTCCGTTTATAATTTTTCTACCGATTACCCGGACCAGTCCAACCCGATCAAAGTGATAAGTGCACTTACCGGTTAAACCGGCCCGGACCAGCCCGATTTTAAAGGCTACATTTTTTCTTTTGGTTTTTTTTTTTTAAATATTATTAGACGGATTATGCATTTATGCTTAATGTTTTAGTTTGTTATTTTAATATTGTTAGACGTATAAATGCAAGTTTGAACTTTAAGCTGAGGTATTAAATGTAAATTTTAATTTGCAAGTTTGAAGTTTTGAACTTGCGAATTATAAGTAAATTCTTAATGATATATTCAAATATAAGAATTTTAAAGTCTTTGCATCCTTTATTCAAATATTATTTTTATAAGTTTATTTTTTGTTTATATTTTTACGATAGTTATAACAAATACAAAAAAAAATTTAAGAAAAATAATTTACTGTTAACCCGGCCCGACCCAGTTTACCCGTAACCCTTACTGTTTAATTTTTACTGGATGAACCCGAACCCGTTAAACCCGTTAAGCCTCAACCCGTAATCGGCCCGGTTCGTAACCCGTGCGGTTCACATTTTTCCCTACCTAGCCCGGCCCGACCCGGCCCACCCGATTAACACCTCTATGTGGGCACCATCTCACTGGAGATCAATCTAAATTCTCCACTTTTCGCGAATACAACGGGCATGATGTCATTGTTACAGTAGATAATACAGTCCATAATGTGGAGAAAGAAGGCACTGTTGTGATCAACGAGAAACAAAAAGACACTATCACTCTCAACAGTGTCTTTCATGTTCCTGGAATGAAGAAAAATTTATTCTCAGTTGCAAATGTTGTAGATGCTGGAAACTATTTGCTATTTGGCCCACGTGATGTGAAGTTCCTCCGAAATATCAAGGTGCTCAAGGCAGATATTATTCACCCAGGTAAGAGAGTTAACGATTTATATGTCTTATTTGCCTCTAATTCATATATTGAGAAGATGAGTAGAAATGATAACACACATCTTTGGCATGCTAGACTTGGACATCTTAGCATGGATAAATTAAAAGCCATGGTAAAATTGAATCTAGTAAAAGGATTGCCTAACTTAAAAACTTTTGATGGAGGATAGGTTTGTGAAGGATGTCAATATGTAAAGGCACATAGTCTTCCATTTGACAGATTCTTGTCAAGGTACAATGCCCCACTAGAACTTATTCACAATGACTTGATGGGGCCAACGAGAACTCCTTCATTCTCAGGCTATTCGTATATGCTAATTTTTATTAATGATTTTACTAGATTCACCTGGGTTTATTTTGTGAAGCACAAGTCATAAATTTTCAGTAAGTTTGTGGGGTTCAAAGAAACAGTTGAAGGCGAACTCGATTCCAGAATAAGGCGGTTGCGAACTGATAATGGTGGTGAGTTCACATCAGATGAGTTTCGTTCTTTTTGTCGTCAGCATGGCACTAAAAGAGAGCTGACATGCGCTGATACGCCACAACCAAATGGAGTGGCCGAAAGGAAGAACCGACACTTAACTGAGACATGTAAGAGTTGGCTTCATGCCAAGAATTTACCTAGAGCCTTGTGGGATGAAGGTATGAAATGTGCGGCGTATGTGATTAACTGGATGCCGCTTTCTCCAAACACTATGAAGTCTCCCTATGAATTAATGTTTGGAGAAAATCCTAGCGTGAAATACCTCAGGGTTTTAGGCTCCATTTGTGATGTTCACATTCCGAATTCTCAACAGAGCAAGTTGGATGCCAAGGCAAGGAAATGCATCTTTTTCTGATATGATGAAATAAAAAAGGGATGGAAGTGCATGGATCCTAAAACTCATCTATTTTTTGTCTCAAGGGAAGTCATATTCGATGAGGTGTCTTTGTATTATGGAGTTGCATTGGATGGAGCGAGTTCAAAAATCTTAAATAATGGAGATTCAAGCTTGCCCACTGCAGGTGCTTCTTTAGATAATACAGTTGTCGAGGAGTTAAGAGAAAGAGGGAGTCCTGGACCTTAACAACATGAATCTCAGGAAGAAGATGATTCAAGTGGTTCGAGAAGGCAAAAAAGAACTATTATCAAGCCAGCTCGCTTCAGAGATGAAAATTTTATCAGTACGTATTCCTGTTTCTTTGCAGGACCATATGATGATGAAGAACCTTCCTCATTCGAAGAAGATAAAGGAGTCAAAGAGTGGGAGTTTGCTATGGATGATGAAATGGAGGCTCTCATGAAAAATCAAACTTGGAGCCTTGTACCAAAGCCGAAGGATGTACAACCCATTTCTTGTAAATGGGTTTACAAAATCAAAAGAAGAGCAATTGGCAGCATAGATAGATATAAAGCAAGGTTGGTTGCTCGAGGATTTTCTCAAAAGTACGGTGAAGATTATGAAGAAACCTTCTCCGGTGGCTAAGATGATTTATGTCCGAGTTGCACAAGCCTTGGCAGCCTCGCATAATTGGAAGTTATGGAAACTTGACGTGAAGAATGCTTTTTTATATGGAGAGCTTGACAAAAATATTTATAGGGAGCAACCACCCCGGGTATGTCTCTAACTTACATCCTTATTATGTCTGCAAACTTAAGAAGGCCCTTTATGGCCTCAAGCCAGCTCCACGAGCATGGTATGGTAAAATTGCTCAGTATCTATATTTCTGTGGCTATGATGCATCACACTCGGATCCTAGCTTATTTGTTAAAAAATAAGGAGACTTGCATACGGTTGTTCTTTTTTACGTGGATGATATGATAATAACAGGAAACAATGAAGATGAAGTTGCTAGGCTCAAGATGAGATTTCCATAAGTTTGACATCAAGAAGCTGGGAGAGCTACACCATTTTCTTGGCTTAGAGGTGACAAACATGAACAAAGGGATCTTTGTCACTCAAGAAGGATATGCCAAGAAACTTGTTGACAGGTTTGGATAAGCAAAGGAAAACATGTTCTACTCCACTTGAGATAAGTACAAGGTTAAGGCGGGACGAAGCTCACTTCTTGCGGATCCCAAGCCTTTTCGAGCTCTTGTTGGAAGTCTCCTGTATTTGACTATTACAAGGCCGGACATTGCATTCTCGATGGGATATGTTAGCAGATTTATGCAAAGGCCAAGAAAGCCTCACTTAGAAGTTGCAAAGAGGATTCTAAAGTATATCAACTCAACATCAGACATGGGCTTGTTCTTCCAGAATAAGAATGATTTGGTGTTAGCTGGTTATACAAATGCTCATTTTGGTGGTGATTTGGATGACCGAAGATCAACATCGGGCTATATTCTCCTCTGTGGTGGAACAAGTGTTTCTTTGTGTAGCAAAAAACAAGACTCAGTTTCCTTGTCAACCACGGAGGCGAAGTATAAAGCAGCTGCTCTCACTGCTCAAGAATGTGTATGGCTACAAAGACTTGCATTTACCTATATCCAAGCCAATTGTGATCTATGGAGATAATCGAAGTGCCATCAAGCTTGCAAACAATCCCGTATTCCAAGCAAGAACTAAACACATTGAGGTGGAACATCACTTTATTCGGGGAAAGGTTCTTGATGGAACTATCAATACTTTGGAAGTGTGAAGTCAGGAGAATATCGCTGATATCTTCACCAAGTCACTTGCTAAAGCTTCGTTCGAGTTCTTCCGTGACAAGCTTGGAGTAGTTTCCAAAAAATCACTTTAAGGGGGAGTGAAAAAAATAAAGTTGTTTTTTTGGAAAAATATAGAATTCTCTAGAGTGTCCTAGTGTAATATCCTTGATATTTATTAGTAGACATATCTAGATGTTCTAGAATATTGTGGGAAGATAAAACATATCTAGATATTCTACAGTGTTGTTAGAAGATAAGGTTGCTAGAATCTTCTTTGTACATTATCTAGAATCATCAATAGGCTATTATAAATAGGGGGTATCTTGTTCATTTGTAATCAAGCCAAATTCAAGAAAGTGTTCTTCGATAACAAAGTTCTCCTTTCAAAAATCTCTGTTCTCTTTTCAAGCTTCCTCTTCTTTAATTGAATCCTCTAATCTTAGTTAACATCCTATGGGCCAGCAGAAGGTCTCCGAATAATATTCTTCTTATTCTTTACCGTTGTTCCATCATGTCTATCTGCTTTTTTCCTTTGATTTTTGAAATATTTATTGAAAACCTGTATGAAAGTGACTAACCCATAATTTCTGCTTGTTAACCTATATTGAGTGACAAATCAGCTGGTCTAGCCTAACCTTCATCTGATAGTTGTACTAATACGCTCGGCAGGGCTCTTTATTACCCTAATTTAGCTTATATTGAAGATTTAGTCATGGGTTATGAACTTCCAACATTCTGTCAATTCACAATACTTTCACATGTGTAAGTACTCGAAGTTTCTATGTGAAGTATTTCACATTATTCCCTGGAGTCCATGCTTCAGGAAGGAAGCTTCTCTAGTTAAATCCTATGTCTAGTCAGAAGTATCATTGTTATTTCATATTCCGATTCTGAGGTAAAAAAAGGACAGTCCGGTGCACGAAGTATTCCGTGTTCACGCAGCAGATAGACATGATGTAAGCAGCCTACCCTCCGTGGCTGATTCCACGGCTTGAACCAATAACCTATAGGTCACACGGAGACAACTTTACTACTGCTCAAAGGCAATAAAAGGTAATAATGGAGGTCATACTGGGGAGTGGATACTTAGAGGATGCAAAAGGATTGTAATAGGAGAGAACCCCCCAACCAAGAGAAAGACTTTTATAAATACGATTATTACAATAAAAGATCTCAAGTGGACATCATCAGAGGCTGGTAGAATTGTATATGTTCAAAGGCCTGGAACAATTTCATTTGACAAAGGGTATTATCTGGTTGTAGCATGTTAAAGAGAAGAGGGACCATAGCAATTCAAGGTTGGACTAGGATTATTGCCTTCTGGTGGGTTTGCACTAATGGTTTCCAAAAGGGAGAGGGGGTTGAATGTGTCAATCAGGGTTCTGTGAAGATGTGGATACTCTCACATCTCTATATTGAGGCAACACCTGGGAAGCACATGAGTGAGCCATTGAATGGTTAGACTGCACCTCTGTCCCAAACCTACAGATTTTGTTGATCTAGGACATAAGGACTAACTAGTGATGTGGGGTTAAACAAACTATCGATTATATGGTGTTCAGCCTTTGCATCTAAGAAATGTTACTGCAATTGTTGCTACAGCCGTAGGATTTTGTATTAATTTTTGGCAAAGAAGTAATCTATTCTTTCCAATCCCCTAAAGGGCTGAAAAAAACTCCAGAGTTTGGAGGTCATTCATTTCCCTACAGACTTTATATCTATTTAACTATGTTTATGTAAATTATTTTTTTCTCCCCCTTCTTTTCTTTCTATAGAATCAAATTTAGAACTTACCTTGTTGGATGATCCAGGATGGAGGTGTAGCAATTTTAAAGTTAGACATGGCTAAGAATAACCGTGGTGGTACTCTTAGTCGGCCTGCTTCTGTTCAGCGTGCCCTGTCCATTCTTGAGATGGAGGTGGAGCAGATAAATGAAGGAGAATATGAGCATTACATGCAAAAAGAAATTCATGAGCAACCAGAATCTGTAACTACTACGATGCGAGGGAGGCTTATTCATGGAGGATCGTCTAAAGCAAAGACTGTTCTTTTGGGGGGCCTAAAGGATCACCTCAAAACTATACGGAGAAGCAGAAGGATTGTTTTTATTGGGTGTGGAACAAGTTACAATGCAGCTTTAGCTGCAAGGTCCATAGTGGAAAAGCTTTCTGGTCAGTCTGATCTCTATCATCATCTAGTGGAGTCATTGGGATTTCTTGCACTAATGGTTTGACTGGCTTTATTTGTCGATTAGGTATTCCTGTAACCATGGAGATTGCCAGTGACTTGGTGGATAGACAGGGGCCAATATATTGAGAAGACACAGCTGTCTTTGTTAGTCAATCGGGAGAAACTACTGACATTGTGTGTTGGCATTACAAACACTGTTGGTAGTGAAATTGCTAGGCGTACTCACTGCGGTGTTCATATAAATGCGGGCTGTGAGATAGGTGTGGCCAGTACAAAGGTACATAAATCATAGTTTCTTGACTTTTAATTGCTATTATCTTTGGCTTCATTTTACCTCCTGGATCAACAGGCATATACGAGCCAAATCATTGTGATGGCTATGTTGGCTCTTGCAATCGGAGGTGACACACTCTCGAATCAAGCAAGAAAAGAAGCAATAATAGATGGTGTAGTTGACTTGCCATGTACGCTTTCATTTGATGTTACAGTCCTTTTATTCCTGTTTTTGTTTTAGGATACATGTAACTCTAGAGGTTCATGTTGTTATCACCTCTGTGTTAAAACTCAGAAAATCAGAAGAACTGTTAGAAGAAACAGAAAATA
>ML328961.1:0-39770 GCA_005239505.1 Nicotiana paniculata
GTTCAAAATATATTTTCCCAAGTACTGCACTTTCAAATATCATCAAAATACGTGATGTTCAAATATATTTTCCCGAGTATTGCTCTTTCAAATATAATCAAAATACGTGATGTTCAAAGTATACTTTCCCAAGTACTGCTCTTTCAAATATCATCAAAATATGTGATGTTCAAATATATTTTTCCGAGTACTGCCCTTTCAAATATCATCAAAATACGTGAAGTTCAAAATATACTTTCCCAAGTACTGCTCTTTCAAATATCATTATTCTGCAAGACAAATGCTTTTCAAGTATACTTTCGAAATAGAAGTCCTTTAGACATAACTTTTCCTGGAGATAATTGCTTTTCAGCTATACTTTCAATATATATATTTACATCTCTCGATCCAAATCTCCTCAATGATAAAACTACCGGAACTCAGTCCGAAACTCAGAATTTATCATGCAATGCAGTACAGGGGGAAAGCTCCTGGATCTCTGTCTGTAGTACCAATTTAAATATGTGATGCAGTAAAGGGGTAAAGTTCTCGGATCTCTGTCCGTAGTCCCAATTTAAATATGCTCTGCAGTACATGGGGAAAACTCCCGGATCTCTGTCCGCAGTCCCAATTTAAATATGCAATGCAGTCAGGGGGAAAGCTCCCGGATCTCTGTCCGTAGTCCCAATTTAAATATGCAATGCAGCCACTGAGGAAAACAACTAGAATGCGACAGAAACAACATATATTGCTACAACCGGCGCAAAGGTAAACAAGGCCGAATACAAAGTGCGATGAGGAAATCAATACAAAGACTTAAATCACAAAAGTGGTAAAAACTAACTCATAAGAAGTAGCCACTGAGATGAATGCCAAGCACAAAGAGAGAACAACATAATGAGGGGAAGATAAGGCAAATATAGCAACGATTCTATACATTCAAGTTTGCATTGCAACCAAGAAACCAAATCATCCCGGCAAGGGAATCAGCTATAACCAATCTCACTTAGACAATTAGTTTCATCGAATAAACTCAGTTTGAACACATGCTCAGTAAATAGGTAGCATGAAAGAATACCATCAACATGGACGATCATCATTTAAACCTAAGTAGTACTTAAGAGGAAAATCATTTAAATCATAATGTACGACTCACGGGCATGCTTGGCCAATGTATAGATATTCCAATTACTTGTTAGACATTAGGCGAGATTACACTAGTTTTAGTCATATAGGCAGTTTACGAAGAAAGATATAATATAACGGTAGGAAAAATAAAGTCTTCATTTTAGTCAAATAAGATCAAATAAGAAACAAGGAATTCTAGGCATGCACTTCTAATCTGAGCAGGAAGAGATGAAACTAGGAATTAGGAATTCAGATACAACAAGTGAAATTCATATACGGGGGAACATAATGATCTAAAAATCCCTAAAGGGCAATCTATTTGCAAATAAGTCCTAGTACGAACTCGTCACCTCGCGTACGCGGACTACAATCAACATAGAAGACTCAATCCTAAGGGGTAGTTCCCCCACACAAGGTTAGGCAAGATACTTATCTCAAAGACGATAACCCGGTACTCAAAAATAGACTTCTCGGGCGGGAAGACCTCCGGGCGGCTCAAAATCAACTAAAACAACTTCAAAATACATATAAAACGTATAAGGAACGATTCCAAATAATAAAGTTTCAATCTTTGCATATTTATAAAAATCGACCCAAAAGTCGAGCCTCGGGCCCGCACCTCGAAACCTGACAAATTTTACAAATTCCGATTACCCATTCGATACGAGTTCACCCATACTAAATTTATCCAATCCCGATACTATTTGGTCATTCAAATCATGAATTTTCATTTTTGAAGTTTTCTTTCAAAACCCACAATCCCCTCAACTCGAAACACAATGTAAATGATAAAAACAAGAACTAATTCATGAAATATATTTAATTATAGTGGAAGAACACTTACCCTTTCGATTTGTGTGAACATCCCTAAAGGAATCTCCCAAAACCGAGTTCTAGAAGTCAAAATATGTTTAAAATGGTGAAATCCCCGATTTTGGAAACTTATAATCTGCCTAGGTTTTCAAAGCATCACGATCGCGTGAAATTGTTTGCGATCGCGTAGAGCAAAAATATCACTGGTCAAAAATGCTCTACGCGATTGCGGAATAGCTTATGCGATCGCGTATAAGGAGCAGGCTAGCTTCCTCGATCGCGTATGGATTCCTGCGAACGCGTAGAAGAAAAACTGGGCATTTCAAATTTACACTATGCGATCGCATAGAAGGGAGGGACAGCAGACATAACAACAGCAAAACCAGATTTTTTTCTAAGTTTCAACACCCCGACGCCTATCCGAAACACACCCGAGCCCTCATGGCTCAAAACTATGTATGCACACAACCTCTACAACATCCTACAGACTTATTCGAATAATTATACCACCAAAATAACATAAAAAACAACGAATTAAATCCCAAAATCAATGAAATACTTAAAACTTATTTAAACTTCAATTTTTTTTCCATTTTTGATCGGAATCACGCCAAACGAAGTCCGTTTATTTCCAAATTTCACAGATAACACATATAAAACATGTTGAACCTCTTCCGGGCTCCGGACCCAAGATACGGGCCCGATACCACAGGTTTCACCTCAAATTTCATTTTCAAAAACCTTTATATTTTTCAGAAAACAATTTTTGTTAAAAATTCATTTCTCGGACTTGGGACCTCAGAATTCAATTCCGGGCATACGTCCAAGTTCCATATTTTTCTACGGACCCTCCGGACGTCCAATCACGGGTCCGGGTCTCCGTTTACTAAAAACATTGATTGATGTCAACTTTATTCAAATTTCCAATACAAAATTATCATTTTAATCAATTTTTCACATAAAGGCTTCCCGGCTACACATCTGAGCTACACACACAAATTGAGGTGAGATAGAAGGAGGTTTTTATGACCTCGGAACACGAAATTAGCTAGAAATATACGGGATGACCTTTTGGGTCATCACATTTCCTAATTTTAGATTACAAGTTTCACTCCTAGGAGATGCACTTTCTAGTATGAGTCATTCAAGTTTTACCCCTATGAGACGCACTTCCTAATTTGGGTAATCTGGGTTAAATTTTAGGAGATGCACTTCCTAAATTTAGATTTTAGCCCTAGGAGACGCATTTCCTAGTCTGGGTTTTTCAGGTTGTACTTTTTAGGAGACGCACTTCCTACTCTAAGTTTGTCAGTTTTACTCTTAGGAGATGCACTTCCTAATTTAAGTTTGTCAGTTTTACTCACATGAGAAGCACATCCTAGTCGAGTCTTTTTTACCTTCATCATTTCATCCTTCATCAATAGCATATGTGATTTACAGTTTTGCTAACAACTCACAAATCTTTCTAGTGCAAACTGGGGCAGAAAATTTTGTTCGTTTTATTTGTTTTGATTGCTGGCACCCACCTGGAGAACGAGGGTCAATATTTCAGAAATCGATTTTAAGTTCAAATCAGAGAAGTATCAGGAGCCCGCGTGAAGAACATGGTCAACTGTCAATTTCCAGTTCAATTCAGAAGTACCAGGAGCTCACCTGAAGAACACAGTCAGCTTTCAATTTCCAGTTCAAGTAAGAAGTTTCAGGAGCCCGCCTAAAGAACAGGGTCAACTTTTAGTTATCAAGTTCAAGTCCGAGGCAGCAGGATCCTGCCTGAAGAATAGGGTTAACCTCTAGTTTTTTCCAGTTCAAATTAGATGTAGCACGAGCCCGCCCGAAGAACAAGGTTTGCAAGCTCAAGTCTACACCAAGATCAGGTTTATTTCAAGTGCAAGCAGCAGAATGCCCGCTTGAAAAATAGGGTCAACTTCGAGTTTACTTCAAGTTCAAGTCAGCAGGATGCCTACCTGAAGAATATGGTTGATTTTCTGTTTTATGTTGAAGATTCAAGTAGAGATTCAAGGAAGATTCGAGACAAGAAGTGGATAGAATCTTGTATTTTTCTTTTATTTTTGCTGTAATTTTTCCTTTTATTTTTGATGTAATGGCAGGGACCGCAGACCGGAGCCTCAAACGGTACCTCACTCGACTCTCTCATCCTCTCCACATACTCTATCACTTCATTCACTTCTGAACTACACATGGCCTAATTATTTTAGAGCCAAGGATATGTAGGCAACTCAGATACCAGGGCTCGGTCACGATCTTTTGTCCATCTTTGTTTTGTTTTGAATAAGCGTTGGGTCAGAAATCAATTACATCACTTACTTGATTCTTTGCTGAAAAACACTTCGTATTTCTAAGAAAAGATGGGCAGCTATAAGCACGTAATTTTTGACCCGCACAATTTTAAAGTTAGTTTTAACATTTTAATATTTTTAAAATATCTGCTTTGTGCTATTATGAAATTTTAGTCTATTTTATTTTTAATTTCAAATTATAAATTAGTCAAAAACAGTTCCAATTTATCTTATTATATATGTTTATTTTTATTTTTATTTATTTAAGTTCATTAGTATTTTTATAGTAGTATTATCTTAAGTTTGCCATGATTTTTATATTCCTATTTTTAGTATAATCTTTGTGAAAATACAAAAATAATTTCTTTTTAATTCTATTTCAGTTAAAGTCAATTATTAATTGTATTTTATTATTTGTGTTGTTTTTATTTTTATCCTTAGAAAAGAAGAATGAATTTCGGGCTAATTTTGTGTCTTGAAAGGTCCAATTTGCTGCCCAGACCTCCCTTAGCCCACACCCCTTACCCATTGACCCATCTGACAACCCAACCCAATTCCTATTTTTAATCTCAACAATTCATCTACCTTCCTCCAATGGTCCATGTCCTCCCAATCAATAATATATAAACTCTATCTTTCACAAAAAGAACCCCAGGGAGACAACCCTAATTCCTTAGAACTAACAACAGCCCACCCCCCCAAGAGAAAATATAGAGGCAGCTGTTCCCACACTTCAAAACACCCCTAGGACTTGAGAATCCAGCGGCAACCTGCAAAAGAAAAGCGAGAGTGAGGACGAGAAAGAGGAAGACACTTACTCTCCTTTCTTTACTTGCTTTGGATAAACGTGGTGGTCTTATTTCATCTTCAATCAAAAGTGGTCATCAAAATGCCGAGAGATATGATGGATTAGATGAAGAGGAAGACAAAATAATTGCTTCTATTAGTAAGAGGAATAAGAGAGGAAGAGTTAGTAGAAAGACTGACAATTCGCGAAAGAAGCAAAAGACTGAAAGAGTAAACACACTACAAGTCTGCAACGTTCACTGAATCATCGATGCTGAAGTTACAAAGAACAGAGAGGCGAGATTAACAACAAAAATCGCTAGGCGCCGTGACACTTCTTCCTCATCAGTCTTCATCCCTCACTCGTTTTCTCTGCCTAAGACCACCGTTTAGCTATTTTTTGCTGAAATACAGTCCGATTGGAGGTCATAATTTTGTTGATTATTCTATTTTTAGTGAGGTTCCATCCGTCGAGTTTCGATTATTTCATCCTTATCTCAATTTGGTATCCTGCTTCTTCTATCTTTATTCCAGCGGTACGTCTGGGACGTAATTATCTTCTCCGTCATATTTGGAGCATAGATGATCAGGGTATTTTTGTCCTATTAATTTACAGTACCTTGTCATCAAATTTTCGGAAATGAAGTTTTTCCTTATAGCTCTAGTAGTGGGTATTTGTTCTGGTTTTAGTAGACTTAATATCNAAAATACCCTGATCATCTATGCTCCAAATGTGACGGAGAAGATAATTACGTCCCAGACGTACAGCTGGAATAAAGATAGAAGAAGCTGGATACCAAATTGAGATAAGGATGAAATAGTACATAAAGTATTGTAATAGTGTGTAGTACATAAAGTATTGTAATAGTGTGTCATAGTGTGTCGGCCATTTGGAAGTAATGTATTTTGTTTTTAAGTTTACTGATTTGTTGATCTTTGGTGGTGTTAGCATGTGTTAAGTTTAATTTATTTGTGATATTGAAATCTGATTGGTTGCTAAAGAGATAAGGATGATATAAGAGACTATATCGGCTTTTAGAGAAGTATGACGGATAAAAAGAAATCTTTAGTTTAATTAATCATTGGGCCGTCGCGGATTTTTTAGGAATTAATTGTTAAAAATGTGCATGAATTGAACACATGGATAGGCAATCGTTAGGACTTTCATTTGATTTGAGGTGAGAGGCTGTCCCCCTTTAGTTATATTCAGGAGAATGCCCCGTAGATTTTGTATATATTTTGTTCAGGGGTATGCCTCGAAGTGAGTGTAAATGAAGGCCACAACATCATCGTTGGAGGCATAAGATAGGATAGTGAGACTTATTCTTTTTTATTTTATTTTCTTTTATTATGTGGGGACGACCTCGAACCTTTTGTGTTTATTGCCGCTTTCATGTGTTTTACCTCAATTTGAGTACCCTTTAAAGCCAACCGGATCATGTACGCAATCGTGAATTTCACAGGACTTAGAGAATGCCTAACACTTTCTCCCCGAGTCAAATGAACCCCCTTTCCTTGAATCTCTGGTGCGAAGTGGTTTAAGAGTCAAATGTGTTTTGAAGGGAAATTGTTATTTTAAAAACGGTGACTTAGAACACCGTAACCAAATATCAGGTGGCGACTCTGAAAATCCTTTGAAACACAATCTTTTTGTCACTTTTCAATTTTGAAAAGCCTTTCGAGCTTCAAAAATATTTTTATTATTTAAAGGGGTTAATGAGGTGAAAAAAGGGGTGTGACACTAGGCAGTCGTGTAATTAACTTGATCCTTGCCTATTTTACTAATGTGTTTTGATTATTTGTTCATAGCAAAAAATCTCAAAAATGGCAAATAATGGTGTTAAAACACACAATCTTGGGACCCCAAGGAGACCAGCCTCAGCACGAGGATTCAATCAGTGATACCCGTAATGTGGGAAACGATACCATGCTGGTCCATGACAGGCGGTACCTACGACGTGTTTGGGAGGCGAACCCCATTACTACTGAAGAGGAGCATGTTGTTAAAGCCGTAAGGGTCCTGCAGGAGAAACAATAGGTCATTCTAGGCCATCTCACACGGCAGTATAAGGTTATGACGGAACTGAAGCAGATGTTATCGGGTGCTTCCAATAACGCGAATGGACGAGGTCCAGTTCCTCCCGGTGCTCCCGCAAATCAAATAACATAGAGGGTCGACAACAAAACCCCAAGGGGTGAGGTTGAATTCGATAGGGTCAGGGGAGCGAGTTCGGTCACAACAACGAGTGCGATCCCTTCAAAAGCGAACTCTTTTGATTTATGAGGGTAGAGAACGCCCGCATGGACCAAATCCCGGGTGCACCAGCGATGTTGAAAAGGGCGGACTCAAATAAGTATACTTATTTGTCGTACAAACCAAGCACAACACCAGAACTAATCCCAAAGAGGGTTTAAATGCCCGACGTGCTGACATATGATGGGACTTCGGACCCCCAAAAGCATATTACCACCTATACAACAACAGTGAAAGGGGACAATTTAGCTCCCCACGAGATTGAATCTGTTTTGCTGAAGAAATTCAGAGGGAGCCATGACGTGGTATTCGCCGTTGCCCCAGCATTCCATAGATTCATCTGAGATGCTCGCATTTTCTTTTATTAAGTCTCATGTCGGGGCTAGATTGGTGGAGGCCTGTAAGGTCGACATAGACCCCTCCACCCTCCATTAATTTTCATTTCTTTATCTATATTTTGCCAGGTAAAAGATTCAGAATTGCACAAGGAGAGTCCTAGTTTCTACGGGAATTCGTCACCTGGTTCCAAAAGAAAAGAATGTTGCTCTCGGCTGTTCCGGATGAATGGGTGGCTGAAGCATTCACCAAGGGTCTGAATTGGCTTTCCGGTGTCGACAACAGGTCGGGATAAGAATAAAAAAAATATCAAAGACGATTTTGACACAGATAGAAGGTCTTCACGGTGTCGGGTTTTACCCTACTAACGGGGGTTTGTTACAGATAGAAGAGCTGGTCGCAATCAGAACAATAGATCATTGTAGGACAAAGAAATGTCAGGTTCTCGAGATCCTTCCTAACCCAAACTATTAGAATACAACTTCAACATCTATGTATTAGAGTTGGTATCGTCTATGAGGAACATTAAAGAATCACAATTCCCGAAGCCGATGAGGTCTGATCTCAGCCAGAGAGACCCTAATTTGTGGTGGGAATACCACGGGGCGAATAGCCACCAGACTGGGGACTGCCGACATCTCCGTGAAGAGTAGCGACATTACTGGAAAATGGCCGTCTAAAGGAATTCTTAAGTGACCGGGCCAAGAAAAATTACGGTCGCAACCGTGATAACATAGAGCCCTCGAAAACAGGAGAAGACCTCCCGCGCCATACGATTAACATGGATTTCGAAACAAGATTTACGAGGTTACCTTCTCGGCAGCAAAAAAAAATGAAGGTATCAGTAACCCAGAGCAAAAGATTCCAGGAAGTCACGGAAGACAACATCACTTTCACGGAGTAGGATGCAGACAGATTGTTGCTACCGCACAACGATGCATTAGTAATTTCTCTAAATGTATTAGATTTTAAAATAAAATGTGTTTGTCGTCGTCTGGTGGATCGAGAGAGTTCGGCCAATATTATACAATGGAGGATATTGGAACAAGCCAAACTTACTGGAAGCATCATTCCGGCTACAAAACTCCTCGCCGGATTCAACCTCGCAAGCGTGACAATCCGAGGAGAAATCCTGTTGCACACAAATGCCAAATGGTAGATGAAGACGACTCTTTTTGAGGTTGTGGGCGGTGATATGGGTTAAAACATTATTCTGGAAAGGTCGTGGTTACACGAGATGAAAGCTGTGCCTTCAACGTATCATCAGTTGCTGAAATTCCCGACTATGGAGGGGATTAAGCAGATTAGAGGTGATCAACCGGCGGCAAGGGAGATAAATGCGATTTCGGTCTCCACTAGCAAAGGGAAGAAGCATGCATAGCAAGTACAAGAACCGATGCCTAATCCCGAATCAAGTGAAGTCAACCAACGGGAAGAGGCATCAGAATCTTATCAGGTGCCAAGGTATTTCCATGTACCGGAAGATATGGACGCAATGAAGTCCTCAGCGGAAGAGCTTGAGCAAGTTGCGTTATATGAAAAGTTCTTGGAAAGGAAATTCCACTTGGGGACATGACTACTTCCGAGCTCAGGTATGGATTTATTGAATTTTTAATGCCGATTATTTTGCATGGTCGCATGTGTATATGAGAGGTATCCCGACGGAAGTGTTCGTACATAAGTTGATCTCGGATCCCAGCATCCCCCTGTAATACAAAAGAAACACCCTATTGCAGAGGCCAGAAATAAATTCGTCAAAGAACAGGTAACTCGCCTACTTGATATCAGTTCGATCCGAGAGATAAAGTATCCAAACTAGATAACTAACGTTGTAGTAGTTCCTAAGAAAAGCAATAAATTTCGCATGTGCGTAGACTATAAGGACTTGAATAAGGCGTGCCTAAAAGATCCGTTCTCACTGCCAAACATCGATCAAATGATTGATGCAACGGCCTGACACGAGTTGATGAGTTTCATTGATGCTTATTCCTGGTACAACCAAATTAAGATGAACCTAGATGATCGGGAAAAAACTTCATTCATAACGAATTTCGGAACATAATTCTATAATGTGATGACCTTAGGGCTAAAGAACGCCAGAGCCACTTATCAATGGCTTCTAAACAAGATGTTTGAAAAAACAAGGGAAACCATGGATGTTTATATAGATGATATGATTGTAAAGTCTTTAAATGTATGTGATCATCTTAAGTATTTGTAAGAAACTTTTGACATCCTAAGGAAGCATAATATTAAGCTTAACCCCAAGAAATGCGCCTTCAGAGTCAGCTCCGGCAAGTTCCTAGGATTTCTGGTATCACAAAGAGGGAGTGAGGTAAACCCCGACATGATCAAAGACATCTTGGACAATCTATCAAGTGTGAAAGAAGTTCAAAGACACACATGGAGATTAGCGGCTTTGAGAAGGTTCATTTCTCGGTCATCACATAAATGCCACTGTTTCTTCGCGCTGCTCAAAAAGAAAAACAAATTCGAATGGACCCCTAAATGCCAACATGATTTGAGGGATTTGAAAAGGTACTTGGCAAGCCCTCCGTTGTTATCAAAGCCGTCGGAAGGTGAAACATAGTTAATCTACCTAGCAGTCTCAGAGGTAGCGGTAAGCGCCATTTTAGTCCATAAGGATGAAGGTACGCAATCTCCCATTTATTAGGTTAGTAGAATTTTAACGGGAGCAGAAACTCACTACCCGCATTTGGAAAAGTTGTCCTTAGCTCACATAGTCACCACTCGGAAGCTGAGGCCCTACTTCCAATGTCATCGGATAGCTGTGGTGACCACCTTTCCCCTGCAAAATATCCTTCACAAACTCGAAATCTCGGGTAGATTGACCAAATGGGCCGTTGAAATGAGTGAATTCGACATAGAGTATAAACCTAGGACTGTAATTATGTCTCAACTTTTGACCGACTTTGTGGCCGATTTCAGCACGGTATTGCTACCTATGGCAACCAAAGAAGCAGTGATGGTGTCATAATCGACATTGGGGGTTTGGACCTTATTTACAGACAAAGCTTCCAATGTAAAGGGGTCCGGGCTTGGCATAGTGCTAACCACGCCTTTTGGAGAAACCCTAAGGCAAGCCATAACAACGGTCCCTTTGACTAACAACAAATCAGAGCTTGAAGCTTTGATTGCAGGACTCGAATTGGCTCGGGGACTAGATTCCGAGGTCATAGAAGTCAAATGCGACTCCCAGCTAGTGGTAAATCAAGTGTACGTGATCTTCAAAACCAAAGAGAAGAGCATGCAATAATACGTAGTGAAGGTTCAAGCTCTGCTAGCTCGATCCCGGAGTGGTCAATTACGCATATCCTGAGGGAAGAAAATACATAAGCGGATGCATTATCTAACCTCAGTTCATCAACGAAAATGAAGGGGTCAGATGCCGCGACAGTAGTGCAGCTCATGCACTCGGATCTGGATGCAGAGAGCTACTATGAGGTGAATACAACTAATTTCGTCTAGGACTGGAGGAATAATATCATTGATTATCTCGAACACGGGAAGTTTCCCGAAGACTCCAAGGAATCCCGGGCACTGCGTGCCAAAGCAACACGATATAACTTCAAATGAGGTCAACTGTATAGGAAATCTTCCCAAGGCCCGCTGGCCCGATGATTGGGAGCATCTGAAGCTAATTATGTTATGCGAGAAGTCCACAAAGGGATATGTGGAAATCATTCAGGCGCAGACTCCTTAGTACTAACGCTGGTAAGGGCAGGATATTATTGGCCCTGAATGGAAGAAGATGCCAAAGCTTTTGTGCAAAAATGCGATAAGTTCCAAAGCTACACATCACTGGTACATCAACTAGCAGAATCATTACACTCAATTCTATCTCCATGGCCGTTCATGAAGTGGGGAATGGATATCGTCGGACTACTGTCGCCGAACCCAGAAAGGTAACGATTCTTTTAATTTTAACTAACTATTTATAAATGGGTTGAAGCAGGTCCTTATCAGAAGATTGGCGAATGTAAGGTGGTGGATTTCTTTTGGGAGAACATATGTATATTTGGAATACCAAAAGATATATCCTGTGATAACATGCCACAATTTATAAGCGCAAAGATCACAATGTTCCTTGAAGACTTGAAAATCAAAAGAATCACATCTTCGCCCTATCATCCAAGTGCAAATGGTCAAGTGGAGTCAACAAACAAAGTGATTATACAAAATCTCAAGAAGAGGTTGGAAGCAGCTAAAGGTAAATGGCCTAAGGAACTACCTGGAGTGTTATGGGCGTACCGAACAAAGGCCAAATCAAGCACAGGAGAAACTCATTTCTCCCTTGTGTACGGAGCCGAAGCCTTAATCCTGGTGGAAGTAGGAGAGCTTACCTTGAGATATTTCCAAGCAAGTGAAGAGCCAAATAAAAAAGCGATGTTAGTCAACTTTGACCTACTTGATGAGCTCTGGGACTTGGCGCATATGAGAATGACACCCCAAAAATAGAGAATAGAAAGATATTATAATCGAAGAGCCAACCTCCGTTACTTCAAAGTGGGAGACTTGATTCTAGGAAAGTAACTCAAAACACTCGGGAACTCAATACAGGGAAGCTAGGTCCAACCTGGGAAGGCCCCTAACAGGTTTCACTATCACCGAGAAAGGTTCATACGAGTTGGAGAATCCGAATAGAGAAAAGTTGCCAAGAAAATGGAATATGGAACACCTCAAGAGATATTATTGCTGATGAACATCACCTGTACTGATAGTGTGTGCTGCACTCTTTTTCTCTTCGTCCAGTTTTTGTCCCAATTGGGTTATACTATAAAGGTTTTTAACGAGGCAGCAACGGAAAGCATACAACAAAGAAAGTTTTAACAACAACAATAAGACCTTAAATAGCAAGGCACACAAGCGAAGAACCACTACGAAGAGGTTAGATAATCTTTGGCTCGATAGCACAATTCCCACTGGGAATTTAAGTTTGCATCAAGCAAAGGTTACCCGACCGTTCACAAGTGTAAACCACTAGGGGGTTGTTATATATTCTTTGACTCGATAGAATAAATTCCTAAGGGGGAATAAAGTTTTTTACCGAACTGAAGATTATCTGTATCCAACAACTCCATGTGAGTACCTAATTTTTGCTCGCTTCGAATTCTCCTACAAATACTAATTTTTTGATGATTTTTAGTCATTTATGTGTTTTTGTTTGCATTCCTTCATTAAAAATACCAAAAATATTTTTTACCTTTTATTTGTATATTTTTGTTTGCATCTTTAAATTATATGTACCAAATTTTTTTTCTTTTTACTTGTATATTTTCTTTAGGACTAAATAAGACAATTAAGGGTTAAGGGATTGGGTTAGTGTATTCTAATAGAAATTGAGAAAATTGGCCCAAATTAGAAGCCCAAAGAGCCACAGATCCGGTCCAAATGGGGCTGCCATGGAAGGGTCCAAATGACGTAGTTTTGGATCGAAACCACGTCGTTTTGGTTAAGTATTCAAGATCAAATCTCATCCATCCAAAGCCCTTTGATCTAACGGCCATCATTTGTTCTCTCTTTTAGGTACATAAGACCTAGAGAGGTCAAAATTTACCCCTCATTTCCCCATTTTTCTTCTCTTTTCTCCACTCTTTGCTCTCTCTTCTCCCTTCCGCCAGGCCCACTGCCTAAACCCTAGCGCCTCCGGCCGGAAATCACCTCACGGAGGCGGCACCTCCAAGCCACCCCAAAATTTCACCCTTTCTTCCTCTCAACCTCCTCTCCATGAATCCAAACCCCAAATCATTTAAATCCCTCTCAATACCCGTAAATCTAAGCCTAACCGAAACCCTAGCCACCGTCTACCACTTTCAAACCCTATAAAAATCACACCGCCGACTTCCTCTCACTCTCCTCTTCTCCCTTCCACGTCACAAACCTTTAAACCCCTCCAAAATCCGGCAAGTTTTGGCCAGCCACCTCTCTTCCACCTCAGTGTCGCCGCCAAGCCTTCGTCCAACATATACACGACCCCTTAGTCTCTTTTTCTCTCTGACACAGTGCTGAACTCAACTTGGTTCGCCAGGTGTTTTTCGGCATTTGTTATCGAGAAAAAGAGGCGTGGAGGTAGATTCGCCATTGAGTAGTGTTGTACTACTGCTTTGAAGCTTTAGCGTTTAGGTAAAATCCTAATCCCTCCTCTAGGTTTCTGATTTTCTATTTACACGCCGTTTGTTTGTAGTTTTGTTATTATTAATCTGTGATCAGTGATTCGTGTTAGTGTCATTAACGATCATTAATATTAGTCGTTACTTAATACTTTCGAATCATGTATTAGTTAGTCGTTTACTTTGCCATTACGTTTTGTTTAGTCAATCGGTTTTGTTAATCACTTTTGGAATCTGATTAGCTATTTGTAATTGGCGAAGTTCACTGATATTCTGGTTTTGCGATTGATTTTGGTATTTTGCTTTAGTTCAAAATCTGTTAGTGATCGTTACTTCGTGTTTAGTCTCGTTTTTGATTTAGTGTTTCAGTCAACTCGATAGTTGTTTCATTATCAACATGTATTCTGCGTTGCCTTAGTTGTTAAGTTCCAATTTCATGTTTATTATTTCTAGTTTGTCTATGTTTAAGTTAATTAGTTTAAGGTCTTATGTCACGACCCAAAATCCAACAGAGGTCGTGATGGTGCCCAACACCGGAGTCAGGCAAGCCAACAATTGTTTACTAACGAGATCATCCTTATTTGGCATACCAACCCGACATATTCCCAAAATTTTTAAGCTTAGATCATTTAAATAAAAGCGGAAACATTAACCAACTTAAGTAAATACAACCACAATGATCATGAACCAATATATACAGTCCCAAAATAAAGAGTCTACTATGTGTGTGCCAGGAACTAATGTCACAAGTCAACAGGCGAACTAGTACAATATACAAAAGATGATACAAACTGTACTACTGTATGAAATAGGTAGATAGAAATAAACAAAAGATAACTCCATAGTACTGCTGAGGATCGCCAAGGGAGGCAGCTCACCGTGGAGTCAGGTCCACAATATACGTCAAGCTTCAGTCGGATAACCAGAAGCACCAGCCTCAGAACCTGTATACTTAAGTACAGAAGTGCAACATGAGTACATAAATATATATGTACCTAGTGAGTATCCCGCCTAACCTCGAAGAGGTAGTGACGAGAAGTCGACATGACACTCACTAAGGTCCAATAGTATAATTTAACAGAATATAATGGAAACGGTAGGCATGTAAAGACAGTGAAGCAACATGTATATATGTAAGGTACTGAAATCAAGGAAGAATACTGAGAATAAATAAACAATTACCACTTCACTTTTCCCCAAATATCTGTCAGATCAATATCCATTAATTTAGTAACAAATAAATCATACGCATGCATGGTAAGGACAACCGGATGGAGTCAAAAGGTAGTCATGTCCGTGCACTGCCGAGGATCGAACGGTCCGTACCAAAACTGCACCTCTCCAAAAAGTACTCACATCTATGCTTTGCCGAGGATCGAACGACCCGTACCAAAAGTGCACCTCTCCAAAAAGTACTCACATCTATGCACTGCCGAGGATCGAACGGTCCGTACGAAAACTGCACCTCTCCAAAAAGTACTCACATCTATGCACTGCCGAGGATCGAACGGCCCGTACCGAAAGTGCATATCTCAAACTTCTCTATGCATTGCCGAGGATCAAACGGCCCGTACCAAAAGTGCATCTCTCAATCCGTCGTGGCGTACGGCCCGTTCCCATAAGAGTGGGGGAAATCACACTCCGCTCGCGGAATGTAAATTACGAAGCGGTCACATGCACACACATTATTCCTTTTAAAAGAGAATACATTTCAGTGAACAATTCTTACGAGTTTTTCTCAAATTCCTTAACTTTGGGGAAATAAGCAACATATAACGTTAATTCATTAAGCATATAGTTCATATCAAGTAAAACACAAGGCATGACGTGGGCCTAACTACCCGGACATAATAGTAATAATCGCTACGTACGAACTCTCGTCACTTTGTACGTACGTAGTCCCCCACAATTTATCACATATAGCATTTAAATCACCTAGAGGGACAATTCCCCCTTACAAGGTTAGAAAGGAGACTCACCTTGCGTCGAATTTACTCCTCGGACCGAGAATGCGCCCGAAACTCCGAACTCTACACTCGAGGACTCGAAACTAGCCAAATGTTATACAAATACATTAATTTATATTCAAAGCATGGAATTCTCCTATTACTTAGCCAAATTCACCATTCTTGAAGAAAATCTAAAATCCGACCCCGGGCTCACATGCTCGGATTCCAATAATTCTCGAAGGAAACGCTCACCCAAAGCCTAAGGATCATTAATATATGATTTTTACTTGATCCCATAGCTAATTCATGGTTAAAATTTCAAATTATCAAAAGCCCAAGGTTACTACCCAATTCTTGATTTTTCACTAATTATGTGATTAAACTTAACTAGGAATTCATGCACGAAGCGAATATTAGAGTAGAATTTACTTACCTTCAATAACCAAGTCGTTTGCCCCTCTAAAATGGTGGAAATCTCCCCAAAGAAGAAGAAGAAGAAGAAGAAGAAGAAGATGGGAAAAATGAATTAAAACCCGTGTATAAAACAAACTATCTAAACAGTGTTTCCGCACCTATGGCTCGAGGACCGCACCTGCGGACTCTCCCCTGCGAGCAAAGGCTCGCACCTTTGGAAATGGATTGGGAGCCTGGGCCCGCACCTGCGGCTCCGCTCCTGTAGAACTTTTTCTGCACCTACGAGAATTGGCCAGACCACTGAGGGTTGAACCTCCCACACCTGCGACTGTTCAACCGCACCTGAGGTCACACCAGAACAGGTGCACCATCAGCCATTTCAGCTGGTTTTTGGCCTCGTGTGGTGTCTGGGAGGCACCTGGGCTCACCCGAGCCCTCGTCCAAATATTCCAACTAGTCTCAAATCATGATACGCACTCGCTCGAGCCTTTGGAACACCCAAACCAACGCTAAAACTCAAAATCACACCTCAAAACCCCAAGAACAAAACTTAGGAACTTTAAGTTTTCTAGACTTTGCTAACAACGTGCCGAACTGACCTATACTACTCGGAATGACACCAAATTTTGCAGGTAAGTCATAAATTAAATAACGAAACTATTCCCGATCTCGGAACTCCGTTCGGACCTCGATAACACAAAAACACGTCCCAAACCAAAATAGGAACTTAAGGAACTTCTTATTTCAATATTGCGCGCTGAAACGCTCCCGGGTCATCAGAAACTCATTCCGAACATACGCCCAGATCCGAATTTATCGTACGAAGCTACCAGAACCGACGAAACTAGATTCCGAGGTCGTTTACCCAAAATGTTGACCAAAGTCAAACTTGGCCTTAAAGGCCAACCTTAAGGAACCAATTGTTCCTATAGCACTCTAAACACCTCCGAATCCCAAACCACCAGTCCCCGCAAGTCATAAATCATAATAAGCCGCTATGGGGAAGTTTCATTTATGGGAACGGGGTCCGATAATGCAAAACGACCGGTCGGGTCGTTACATTCTCCACCTCTTAAACAATCGTTCGTCCTCGAACGGGTCTAGAATCATACCTGAAGTGCTGAATATGTGTGGATATCTGCTCCTCATGTCCTCCTCGGACTCCCAGGTTGCCTCCTCAACTGGTTGGCCCTTCCACTGGACCCTTATGGCATAAACTCTCTTGGACCTCAACTGGCGGTCCTGTCTATGAATAATAGCTACTGGCTCCTCCTCGTAGCCCAACCTCTCATCCAACTGAATAGTGCTAAGATCAACCACGTGAGAGATGTCGGCACGGTTCCTCCGGAGCATGGATACATGAAAAACTCGATGAACTCCTGATAAACTAGGAGGCAAGGTCAGCTCATAAGCAGCCTCCCCAACTCGCCTTAACACTTCGAAGGGACCTATAAGCCTCGGCTCAAATTGCCCTTCTTCCCAAACCTCATAATACCCTTCATAGGCGAGACTTTAGACATGACCCTATCCCCCTCCATAAATGATACATCACGCGCCCTCTGATCCGCGTAACTCTTCTGTCTGGACTGTGTTGTGCGGAGCCTCTCCTGAATCAATTTCACTCTATCCAAAGCATCCCTCACCAGGTCAGTGCCATATAACTTAGCATCGACAGACTCGAACCACCCGATAGGAGAATGACATCGTCGACCATACAAAGCCTCAAATGGTGCCATCTCAATGCTGGACTAATAACTATTATTGTAAGCAAACTCGGCCAAAGGCAAGAACTGGTCCCACTGACCTCCGAAGTCAATCACACATGCCCTGAGCATGTCCTCCAATATCCGAACTGTACGCTCCGACTGACCATCAGTCCGAGGGTGAAATGCTGTGCTGAGATCTATCTAGGAACCATCTGACTATGCAATGCTCTCTAGAAGTGCGAGGTGAACTGAGGACCTCGATCTGATATGATGGACACCAGCACACCATGCAACCGGACTATCTCCCGAATGTAGATCTGGGCCAACCTCTCAGAAGTATAAGTAGTAGCTACTGGAATGAAATGTACCGATTTGATCAACCTATCCACAATGACCCAAACCGCGTCAACCTTCCGCAAGGTCCGAGGCAACCCAACCACAAAGTCCATACTGATGTGCTCCCATTTCCTTTCAGGAATGGGCATTTGCTGAAGTAGGCCTCCGGGCCTCTAGTGCTCATACTTCACCTGCTGGCAATTAAGACACCTAGTCACATACTCCACAATGTCCTTCTTCATCTTCCTCCACCAGTAATGCTGCTTCAAGTCACGATACATCTTCGTAGCACCAGGATGAATAGAATATCGAGAACTGTGTGCCTCCTCTAGAATCCTCTTCCTCAGGCTATCAACATTAGAAACACATAAGCAGCCCTGAAGTCTCAGAACACCATCCTCGCCAATAGTAGCCTCCTTGGCCCTACCCTGAACCACTGTCTCCCGAAGCTCTGCTAAGCACGGATCATAGAACTGTCGGGCCTTAATCTCCCCCAATAACGAAGACTGAGCAACCACATGTGCTAAAACTCGACGAGGCTCTGAAAGGTCTAATCTCACCAGGCGATTGGCCAAGGACTAAATGTCCAAGGCTAGAGGTCTTTCCTCTGCTGCAATGTAAGCCAAGCTACCCATACTCTCTGCCTTCCTGCTCAAAGCATCTTTTACCACATTTGCCTTGCCCGGGTGATAAAGAATGGTGATATCATAATCCTTCAACAACTCAAGCCAGCTGCGCCGCCTCAAATTAAGATCCTTCTGCTTGAACAAGTTCTGCAAGCTACGGTGGTCTGTATAAACCTCACAGAACACTCCATACAAGTAGTGTCTCCAAATCTTAAGAGCATGAACAATCGCCGCCAACTCCAACGTGCACATGGTAATTCTTCTCATGAACCTTCAGCTGGAGTGAAGCATAAGCAATAACTCTCCCCTTCTACATCAATACACTCCCAAGCCAACGTGCGAAGCGTCGCAATATACTGTATGCATCCCAGAACTGGAAGGCAATACCAGAATTGGTGCTGAGGTTAATGCTGTCTTGAGCTTCTGAAAGCTCGCCTTACACTCGTCAGACCATCAAAACGGGGCATTCTTCTGAGTCAATCTAGTCAATGGAGCTGCAATAGAAGAGAACCCCTCCACAAATAGGCGATAATAGCCTGCTAGGCCTAACAATCTCCTGATCTCTGTAGCCGAAGTAGGACGCGACCAACTCTGAACTGCCTCGATCTTCTGAGGATCAACCTTGATACCCTCTCCGGATACCACATGTCCCAAGAATGCCACGGAATCCAACCAAAACTCACACTTGGAGAACTTAGCATATAGCTTCTGTTCCCACAAAGTCTGGAGCACAACTCTCAGATGTTGCTCGTGCTCCCCTAGACTACGGGAGTAAATCAAAATGTCATCAATGAAGACAATGACAAAGGAATCAATATACGGCCGGAGCACCCTATTCATCAAGTCCATGAATGCTGCTGGGGCATTAGTCAAACCAAAGGACATCACCAGGAACTCATAATGGCCATATATCATATGAAAAGCAGTCTTTGGAACATCCGAAGCCCAAATTCTCAACTGATGATACCCCGATCTCATATCAATCTTAGAAAACACGCGATCACCCTACAACTGGTCAAACAAATCATCGATGCGCGACAAAGGATACTTGTTCTTAATGGTAACCTTGTTCAACTGGGGGTAATCAATAAACATCCGCATAGACCTATCCTTCTTCTTCACAAATAGAAATGGAGCACCCCACGACGATATACTTAGTCTAATGAACCCCTTATCTAACAACTCCTCAAGCTGCTCCTTCAACTCCTTCAACTCTTTCGAATCCATACGGTACAGAGGAGTAGATATAGGCTGGGTGTCTGGAGCTAAATCAATGCAGAAATCAGTATCACGATCCGGAGGCATGCCCAGAAGATCCGAAGGAAATACATCAGCAAACTCTCGAACAACTAGCACCAAATCAATCGTCGGAGACTCGGCGGTGGTGTTCCGCACATAAGCAAAATAGGCCAGAAAACCCTTCTCGACCATATGTCGAGCCTTCAAGAATGAAATAACCCAGCTGGCTATACTAACTGAGGAACCTCTCCACTCCAGCCTAGGCGACTCGGGCATGGGTAAAGTAACTGTCTTGGCATGGCAATCTAGCACGGCATGATAAGGAGATAGCCAATCCATGCCTAAAATAATCTCGAAATCAACCATGTCGAGCAATAAGAGATTAGCTCGAGTCTCGAACCCATAAAATGAAATCACACAGGACCGGCATATCTGATCTACAACCACAGAATCGCCCATGGGAGTGGAAACATAAATAGGTGAACCCAAGGACTCACGAGGGACATCCATAAAATGAGCAAATAAGACCGAAACATAGGAATAAGTGGATCCTGGATCAAATAACACCGACGCCTCTCTGCCACATATTGAAATAATACCTGTGATCACGGCGTCTGAGGCCGCTGCATTTGATCTAGCCGGAATGGCATAGAATCTGGCTGGAGGACCAGAAGACCGAGCTCCACCGAAGTGAATAGGAGCTACCTGACCTCCCCCTGACTGGCCTCCACCTCTAGGGTGACCCCTGCCGACCTGGCCTCCACCCCTAGGTGGCCGGACTGCTGGTGCCGGACCCATCGGCTGATAACCCTGTTGTACGGCCTTACCCCAAAACCTGGGACACTGCCTCCTCATATGACCTGGCTCTCCACACTCATAACAACTCCCAGGTAGCATAGTCTGCTACCCCGAAGAAGAACCCTGAATGGCCGGAGGGCGACGAGAGCCCTCTAGCATAGCACTGCAATAGGGGTCGGAGGGTCTCATATGACTGGGATAACCACTGTGTGAACTCTGAATGGCTGGAGGATGGTAGGAACACTCTGGCATGGAGCTGAAATAAGGCCTCTTTGGAACACCTCAGAGAGGTGGTGGAGGTGCTGAATATAAATGCTTGCTGGGCTGACCACTGCTATACTGACCCTTGCCCTTAGCTGGGGCACCTCTGAAATCTCCAGAGAATCTAGCCCTCTTATCCTGCTGTCCCTGCTCCCTGCCCTCGACCGATACCCCTCGATCCTGCGAGCAATCTCTTCCACGAGCTGATAAGGAGTACCCATCTCCACCTCTCGGGCCATGGTGGCCCTAATACCTGGGTGCAACCCAGCCACAAATCTCCGCACCCTCTCTGCATCAGTAGGTAGTATCATGAGTGCATAGTGAGACAACTCTGAAAATCTGGCCTCATAATCTGTTAGTGACATCTGCCCCTGCTCTTGCCGCTCAAACTGATACCGCAGCTCTTCCCTCTCAGAGGGTGGGATATATCTATCCAGAAACATCTGCATGAACTGTTCCCAAGTTACAAGAGGAGAATCTGCTGACATGCTGAGAATATTGGACTGCCACCACCTACGAGCCCTGCCCTCCAACTGGAAGGTAGTGAAATCCACTCCGTCGGACTCTAGTATCCTCATGTTGTGCAGTCTGTCCCTGCACCTATCCACAAAATCCTGGGTGTCCTCGGCTCGCTCACCCCCAAAGACTGGAGGGTGAAATCGGGTCCATCTATCCAATAACTCATGCGGATCCCCGTCCGCAGCTGGTCTAGGCTCAGGTGCCGCTGCAACAGGCTGGACCCCACCCACGGGCAGTGTACCCGGGGTATGATGTAATGCTGTTGTCTGTCCTGCAGCCTGGGCAGTAGGGGTCTGGACTCCCCCTCCCGCCTGAGAAATGGCAGGATTCACTGGAAATAAACCAGCCTGGGACATAGTGTCCATAATTCTCATCATACGGCCCATGACTGCCTGGAAGCCTGGCGCCGTCATAAATTCTACTGGTGCAGGATCTGCTGGAGCCACCTCATCCTGCTCCTCTATAATAGCGTCCTCTAGTGGCGGGACCGGAATAGATCTGGGACGCCCTCGTCCCTTACCACGCGGGGGTAGCGGCCCTTCCCGGGTTTGGAACATCAGATGCATGCGTCCTCACCATCTGTGAGAGAATAGAAGAATGAATTTAGTAAATCATCGACTGCACAATAGAATAAGAATAAAGAAAGGTTTCCTAACACCCTATAGCCTCATGAAGATAAGTACAGACGTCTCCGTAACGATCCGCAAGACTCTACTGGGTTTGCCCGTGACTCGTGAGACTTACGTGAACCTAGTTCTCTGATACCATGTTGTCATGACCTAAAATCCAACACAGGTCGTGATGGCGCCCAACACCGGAGTCAGGCAAGCCAATAGTTGTTTACTAATGAGATTATCCTTATTTGGCATACCAACCCCACATATTCCCAAAAATTTTAAGCTTAGATCATTTAAATAAAAGCGGAAACATTAACCAACTTAAGTAAATACAGCCACAATGATCATGAACCAATATAAACAGTCCCAAAATAAAGAGTCTACTATATGTGTGCCAGGAACTAGTGTCACGAGTCAACAAGCGAATTACTAGAATATACAAAAAATGATACAAACTATACTACTGTCTGAAAGAGGTAGACAAAAATAAACAAAAGATAACTCCATAGTACTGCTGAGGATCCCCAAGGGAGGCAGCTCACCATGGAGTCAGGTCCAGGATATACGTCAAGCTCCGGTCGAATAACCAGAAGCACCAGCCTCAGAACCTGTACAATTAAGTACAGAAGTGCAGCATGAGTAAATAAATATATATGTACCCAGTGAGTATCTCGCCTAACCTCGAAGAGGTAGTGACGAGAGGTTGACATGACACTCACTAAGGTCCAGCAGTATAATTTAACAGAATATAATGGAAATGGTAGGCATGCAAAGACAATGAAGAAACAGGTATATATGTAAGGTACTGAAATCTAGGAAGAATACTGGGATTAAATAAACAATTACCATTTCACTTTTCCCCAAATATCTGTCAGATCAATATCTATGAATTTAGTAACAAATAAATCATACGGATGCAGGGTAAGGACAGCCAGTCGGAGTCATAAGGTAGTCATGTCCGTGCATTGCCGAGGATTGAACGGCCCGTACCAAAAGTGCACCTCTCCACAAAGTACTCACATCTATGCAATGCCGAGGATCGAACGACCTGTACCAAAAGTGCATCTCTTAAACCTCTCTATGCACTGTCGAGGATCGAACGGCCCGTACCAAAAGTGCGAGGCAGGGACCGCAGGAGCATTCCGCACCTGCGACTGGTCAACCCCACCTGCGGTCACCCCAGAACAGGTGCACCAGCAACTATTTTCAGCTGGTTTTTGGCCTCGTGTGGTGTCCGAGAGGCACTTGGGCCCACCCTCGCCCTCGCCCAAATATTTCAACAAGTTCCAAATCATGATACGGACTCGCTCGAGCCTTCGGAACACCCAAAACAACGTTAAAACTCAAAATCATACCTCAAAACCCTAAGAACCAAACTTAGGAACTTTAAGTTTTCTAGACTTCGCTAACAACGCCCCGAACCGACCTATACTACTCGGAATGACACCAAATTTTGCAGGTAAGTCACAAATGACATAACGAAACTATTCCCGATCTCGAAATTGTGTTCGGACCTCGATAACACAAAAACACGTCTCAAACCAAAATAGGATTTAAGGAACTTCTTATTTCAATATTGGGCGCCGAAATGCTCCCGGGTCATCAGAAACCCATTTCGAACATACGCCCAGGTCCGAATTCATCGTACGAAGCTATCGGATCCAATGAAACTCAATTCCGAGTTCGTTTATCCAAAATATTGACCGAAGTCAAACATGGCCTTAAAGGCCAACCTTAAGGAACCAATTGTTCCTATAGCACTCTAAACACCTCCGAATCCCGGACCACCAGTCCCCGCAAGTCATAAATCATAATAAGCCGCTATGGGAAATTTTATTTAGGGGAACGGGTTTCGATAACGCAAAACGACCAGTCGGGTCGTTATACCTTAGTTGCATGTTTTGTTAGTTTATAGTCATTAGATTCTTTTGTTAGTATAATGGTTCAAGCTAGTTATCTTATTTTGCACCTCCTAGTTTGAAGCAATAATTTAGTTTGATATTGGTTTGTGATGATAGTAGAAGGTACTTGAGTGTAGGGTCCGTGTTTGGTTGCTTTCACTGTTGCGGACTGTTTTGGAGTATAATACTCCAAACAATTGTCTACAGTTGGTAAAGCAAACTGTTCATCGACATATTTCTGGTTTTGGACAGAATATTTGTCAAAAGTCTATCATTTTGGACAGATTTTTGGTAAAACAAATCTGTCCCAAGAGTCCTTCTCCTCTCCTATAAAAGTGAGGTATTTACACACTATCTTTTCACAATACACACTTCTTGGACTCTAAAAAAAACACATCTTTTACACACATTGTTCAAAATATCTTTTTACACATCTGAGAGAGTAAAACACTCTTAGTAAGCTGCGAAACCTGAGAGCTGTTTGAGCGATTTTTTTAAGCTGCGAAACCTGAGAGCTGTTTGAGCGATTTTTTCTTTCTGGAAAGACTTTGCAAAGATACTTAAAAGTGCTTGAAGGCCATCTTGGTTCTTTCTCTCTCAAGCTGTTGAATGTTTTGTCAAGTTTCTGGTTCACTTTTGTTTAAATTGCTAGTTTAAATTGTTGTCAATCGTGCTGTTGCCCTGCTGCTGTTGCTATTTGTTTGCTGAAATTTAGTCCCTCCATTGCTGATATTTTCTTTCTGTTGATCAGGTAATTTCATCAACTAATCTCCTCAACTGTTGTGCTACTTTTGGGTCAAGAGTGAATGGAAAGGAAGTGTTTTGAATCCCTTTAGAGTATTCCATACCTTGAAAGCACTATGTTTGTGTATAATCTGGTTCCCTTTTAAGTATCAAGCATTATGTTTGTGTATAATCCCGTTCCCTTTTTATGTATCAAGCATGTACAAGAGTTAGCTAAATTTCTTTTTTGTTTGTCAATGACTTGTTTAGATGACGTTCTAATTGCTGATTTTTTGTATTAGGCATTCCTTTTTACCTTCAATAGTGTAAATTTTGAATGAGCTTATGGAAAGTCACTTCTATATAATGCTTCTGTTGTTTAGAATGTTGTAGGTAGAGTTCATGTTGGTCTCCTAATGAAAATGCTCTTAGTGACCAAATCTTGAAGCATGTTGGTGTCATTTTAATCCATCTTTCTCTTTTCTTAGTTATGAGCTCATATAACTGTTTTTAGAAGTTTTGTGCAATTATTACATGAGTTGATGGCTTTACTTGGTTACTTGTGGTTTAAAAAAAAACTTAGTTCGCACTTAATGTCAAATGGGTATACATTTTTTTTAAATAAAAAAAAAAACTCAAGATGTGTTAAATAGAAATAGACTTGAGTTAAATAGAAATTGAGTTTTGTTCTCTATTTTAAGAAGATATGTAGTAGGAAATCAATTTTTTTTTGTAGTTAGATTGCCAAATTTGTTTAAAAACAATTAGTAAATGATCTAATGTTGGTGTAACAAATATATATATATATATATATATATAGCCCATTGTATTGTGACCCAAATCCATAAGCATATAAGGTGGCCTAATGCCTTGAAAAGACAATAAGCAAAAAATGACCAAAACCTTCAAGTGCCGATTTCTTTTTACTAACTCCAATACCAATATATTTTCTTAATAGTTAAAATAATTTAATAATTTAATCAGGCTCATAATTTTCTCATTTTTAATAATATAAAATGCTAGACAATTAGTAGGCGCGATCTATTTTCACGGAATCACTTGCGTAACGTGATATTAAACATTCAATAAATTAATTCAACAATGTCATACCATATTCGTTAGTTTTTAGTTAATTTTTAATTTAATGAGCTCTTTGCTAAACTCGTGGATTAGCTTGCATGGCGCTATAATTGACCTTTTATAAATTTCAAAATTAATTTCTTTGAATGTAGTAATTTTCTCCAAAAGTAATGATGTATTAATAATCCTCGTCATGACTGCGATTCGTTTGTGTAGCGTGGTTATGAGAAAAATCAATAAAATTTATCTCGGTCGCACATTTGCTTGCGTGGTGCGGTTAGGACAAAATTTTATTCAAAATTTCCTTTAATAATTTTAATAATTAAAAGTGGATAGGTAAAACATAGAAATTCAATAAAACACACTTTGTCCAAAATTAATTCAAGCCATTTTTAGTCAACAAAGCGACCGTGCTAAAATCACGGGACTGGAGGAATGCCTTACACCTTCTCCTCGGTCAACAGAATTCCTTACCCGAACTCTGTTTTCGCGGACCATTAATAACAGTGTCAATCTTCCTTTGAATAGGGATTCAAATAAAAGGTTACCTTGAACACCCAAAAAATAAATTTTAGGTGGCGACTCTGAACAACAAAATAATCCCTATTTCAAAGTTGTCATTTTAATTGGAAAAACTCTATAACCCACAACGCATGATATCTTTTGGGAGTTAAAACGGGTGTGACAGCTCTGGTGCCTCTGCTGGGGAAAATCAAAATTCGAGCTTGTACATGTTGAATTTTTATTTGGATTTATTAATTTTGTATATATTGTGATTTGTTTTTGGCTAAAGTGCTACCTGTTTGTTTTTTACTGCTTTGATATTGTTGAACTGTATATATAAACTGTCTTCTCACACACCCCATATGAGTCTTCTTGAAATTAAAATTAGGTATTTGCTTGACATAGCCCGCTTTCTTTGAGATAGACAAGGTGCTTGTCACACGGTGAAGGATTTTAGTCACACATGTTTTAGGCAGGGAGCACCATCGGCTAAGCCGGAAAGCAATGCTAGCGGTACGCTGACCCTCCTCGACTCGAGTTGTCCGCTAGAGTAAGCCAGTCCAGATACCTTCTCCAATAGGATTTAAACCTAGAAGAACTAACCTCATGCTGGATATCCCTAGTAGGTTCGCTTTATTTGCATCATACGCATTTGACTTAGAGAAACTCGACACAAGGGCCGGGTCCGTATAAGGTAGGTATCCTCTTTGAGACCATCATGTTTACGTATGTTCTACTTGTTACATCATTTGGAAGGCTTGCTTGCATTGTAAAAAAAAGAATCATTCTCCTAGTTTAGTACAAAAAATCCTTTTTTTTACTAAGATTCTATAGTCTAGCGTGAGGTGTAAAGATTAATTTTCATAAAAATCAAAAGAGAAGAATACTCAGTTTCACCGAACTACGCAAGTCTGATTCTCACCGGATGTGAGATACGTAGGTAAAGATCATCGCTTTCGGCCCAGAATTTTAAAAAAAAAATCCAAAAATATTTTCGTTTATTTCTTTCTTTAGAAAAGTCTTTCTTTGAGACCCAATTTTTAAAGATCAAAAAATATTTCCTTTTAATTTTTTCTAAAAATCCAAAAATATTTTCTTTCTTCTTCAGAAGTTTTTCTTTCAAAAATTGAAAAGAAAATTCAAGATCCAGAAATATTTTCTTTTTTAGAAGTCTTTCTTTCATAAATTCAAACTAAAATTCAAAATCCAAAAATATTTCCTTTTTTTAGAAGTCTTTCTTTTCAAAAATTCTAAAAAAAAAGCCAAACAAATCGAAATCCAAAAATATTTTATTTCTTCTTTATAAGTCATTCTTTCGGAAATTTAAAAAAAATCAAAATCCAAAAAAAAAGAGTGAGTTTATCCACTTTATTCATCATCTTCCCTGAACTACGTAATGAATCTGATTCATGCGGCGACATGATACGTAGGCAACCCCTCAAAGGTTCGATCAAAATATTTCAATAAGGGAACAAACTGAGGTGAGTGAAAAGAAAAGAAAAATAAAAAAATGAGAAAGAGAGAGAGAAAAATAATAATAAAAATTGAGAGTGTCAATAAGCAGCAGCTTTATAAGCCGGGTTGAAACGTGAAGCCTTCCAAAAGCATGTTAGAAATGGTGACAATGTGAGGAACATGGCATATTATGTGTCATTCAAAATGCTTAACCCTAACACGTTTGTTATCTCTAATATAGCAAGCTTAAGGTGGTTGGTTTGTGGTGAAACTGGCGACACATCATTACTTCTTTAGATCTAAAGGAAAGGTACCAATGGCTAATAATGATGAAATCGAGTTGGTCAGTGACGCCCCCCATGGTCAGTCAGTTGAGCAAGAGTCGGAGGAAGTAAGAAGATTAAAACAACAACTGTCTGATGTATATCAGGCTTGGGTCTTCGGTCAGCCTCCGCCTCAAGGTCCCTCAGAAGATATTTCTACTGTACCCCTGACTACTCAACCACCGCTCCATGCAATGAGAGATCACATTCTACCACCAGCGTATGTGCCAAACTGCAGCTTCATGCTACTCCTGGAACCTCTAATGTCTCCAGCCCCACCGGTCAGGAACACCCCTTTTGTTGTGTCTGAGACAGCACTATTGGTGGCGAAGAATGAAGAAAGATATAGTGGAGTTTGTAGCCAAGTGTCTCAACTGTCAGCAAGTCAAATGTGAGCATCAGAGACCGGGAGGGTTACTTCAGCAGATTGAGCTTCCAGAGTGGAAGTGGGAGCGGATCACCATGGACTTTGTGGTCGCACTTCCTCGGACTTTGAGGAAGCATGATTCTATTTGGGTGATTGTGGATTGGCTGACCAAATCAGCCCATTTCATTCCAGTGGTGACTACCTATTCATCTTAGAGGTTGGCTGAGATTTATATCAGAGAGATTGTTCGCCTCCACGGTATTCCAGTATCTATCATTTCCGACAGAGGTACACAGTTTACTTAACGGTTCTGGAAAGCCGTTCAGCGGGAGTTAGGCACCAGGGTGGAGTCGAGTACACCTTTTCACCGTCAGACAGACGGGCAGTTCGAGCGCACGATTTAGATTCTCGAGGATATGCTCAGTGCCTGTGTGATAGATTTTGGAGGGTCATGGGATCGATACTTGCCCCTTGTAGAGTTTGCTTATAACAACAGCTACTAGTCCAGCATTTAGATGGCGCCGTATGAGGCTTTGTATGGTAGGCGGTACAGGTCTCCCATGGGATGGTTTGAGCCGGGTGAGGCCCGATTGTTGGGTACATACTTGGTTCCGGATGCCCTGGACAAGGTGAAGGTGATTCAGGAGAGACTTCGCACAGCTCAGTCCAGGCAGAAGAGATATACGGACCGGAAGGTTCGTGACTTCGCATTTATGGCTGGTGATCGGTTTTTGCTGCGGGTATCACCTATGAAGGGCGTTATGAGGTTCGTGAAGAAAGTCAAGCTGAGTCCAAGATTTATTGGCCCTTTTGAGTTGGTGCGACGCGTTGGGGAGGTTGCTTATGAGCTAGCCCTGCCTCCCAGCCTAGCAGGGGTTCATCCGGTATTCCACCTCTCCATGCTCCGGAAGTATCACGGTGACCCGACTTCATGTCTTGGATTTCAGCTCAGTCCAGTTGGACAAGAATCTATCATATGTTGAGGAGCCTGTGGCTATATTGGCCAGGCAGGTCAGAAAGCTTAGATTGAAGAATATTGCCTCAGTTAAGGTTCAGTGGAGGGGTCAGCAAGTCGAGGAGGCGACTTGGGAGACCGAACAGGATATGCGGAGTCAGTACCCTCATCTTTTCACACCTTCAGGTATGTTTCTATACTCGTTCGAGGACGAACTATTTTCTTAAGAGGGGGAGGATGTAACGACTCAGTCGGTCATTTTAAGAATTAGCACCCCGATCCCCTATTAACCTCTTCTCCCATGTCTATTTATGTTATTGGAACTTGTCGGAGCGTTGAGTGATGAAATCCGGGGTGATTTTAGACACATAGTCCATAAATGTGGAATTTAGCTTTAGAAATCTGGTTGTAGCTAGAGCTGTGTGAAGACGGATCCGGTCCGTCGACCCCGTTAGCTCGGTTGGGTGATTTTGCGGTGAGAAGCGTGTTCCAGATGTGTTTTCGAGATCGGTTGTGGATTTAGGCTTGAATTGGTGAAAGTTAGAATTTCGGCGATTTCAGCCGATAGGTGAAATTTTGATATCGGACTCGGAATGGAATTCCTTCCGAAAGCGACAACAGGTCCATAATGTCATTTTTGACCTGTGTGCAAAATTTTGGGTCTTTTGGATGAGTTTTGACGTGTTTCGGCATCGGATGTGGATTCTAGAATTTCATAAGTTCTTAGGCTTGAATCTATGCATAATTGATGATTTTGATGTTATGAGATGTGTTCTTAAGGCTCGACCAAGTTTGAACAAGGTATAAGGGTCAGTTAGTAGGTTTGGTTGAGGTCCTGGGGGCCTCGGGATTGTTTTAGATGCCCAACTAATGAGTTTGGGACTTTGAGAGCAGCTGAACCATTCTGGTTCTGGTGTTTCGCACCTGCGATGGTATTTCCGCAGGTGCGAAGGGGGGTGCATGCAGGTGCGGACGTAGCTTAGGCTGGCCCGACTCGCAGGCGTGGAAGAGTATCCGCAGGTGCGGAGCCTCACCTGGGACCCAGCCACCGCAGGTGCGACCCCAGGTCATTTAATGAGTTTCCGCACCTGCGATTGTGTTTCCGCAGGTGCGGCACCGCAGGTGCGATCCTAGTGTCGCAGGTGCGAAACATCTGGGCTGGTTATACCAAAAATCTGAGGTTTTCAAATTCATAATTCCAAAATCGATTGTGAGCCCAGAACTTGGCGATTTTTAGTGGGATTTGAAGAGGAGAATCATAGGCAACATTTTCTAACCTCAATCCATTTGTATATCAATAATCTCTATCAATTTCCTCAATCTAATCAATGAAATTTGATGAAAAACCATGAAATTGGGATGAAATTTCCCCAATTAGACATATGAGGATTTAGAGAGATTTAGACGTCGGATTTTGTTGATTCTTGTTCGAGTGGGTTCATGAGCGAATGGGTGTTCGGGAAATATAATTTTACCCGATTCCGAGACGTGGGCCCGGGGGACTTGTTGGGCGAATTTCCTAATTTCGCGTATTAGCTTAAAAATAATTAGCTATTTTGTTCCCTTGAAGTGATATTTACACCATGCAATCGATTTGAATAGATTTGGGCCACCCAGAGTCAGATACTCGTGGCGAGAGCGTGGTATTGAGTTTATTAGTGCAGTCAAGGTAAGTGGCTTGGCTAATTTTGTGTTTAGGACTTTCCCCTTAGGTATTTTTATACTGATTTTGTTACGTGGACGCCGTGTACGAGAGGTGACGAGTGCGTACACGGGTCATTGATGCTAAAATCCTATTTTTACTTCCATGAAATCACTCATTTTCATCCTTATATTATTGTTTCCTGTCTTAAGTGTAGTTAGCTTGTGAGTAAGCATGCCTACCTGTCCTTACTTGATTTCCTCTTATTTTCTACTAGTTGCACCATGCTTAGGTAGCTTTACTCTATTCTCGCCTGTTGTTTTCCTGGACTGTTTAATTAAACCGTATCCGACATACTTTTGCTTTGCATATTTAAATTGGGATTACAGACCGAGATCCAGTAGCTTTCCCCCTGTACTGCATTTCATATTTAAATTGGGACTACGGACTGAGATCCAAGAGCTTTCCCCCTGTACTAAAATGCATATTTAAATTGAGACTACGGACGGAGATCCGGGAGCTTTCCCCCTGTACTGCATAGCATATTTAAATTGGGACTACGGACTAAGATCCGGGAGCTTTCCCCGTGTATTGCATTGCACATTTACTGTTGAGATACATGCTGTGCTGAGCCGAGGGCTCTCTTTCTGTTATTAATTCTTCCAGTTTCCATTAATCCTGTTTATCATTTCTTATCTATATTTCATTGCTTTAAATTGTATATTGACTTGTTTTTAAAACTGAGTAGGGCCTCAACCTGACCTCCTCACTACTTGATTGGGGTTAGTCTTGGCATTTATGGAGTACCGAATGTGGAGTAGTCATGCCCTTTCCTGCGCATATTTTCCCCATGTGCAGATCCAGGTACTAGCACCCAATATCGTGGCTAGGAGTCATTCTAGGATCTTTTAGGAGACCACGAGGTAATTCTGCCATGTCCGCAGAATCCCACGAGTCCCCTTCTACTCTAGTATAGGCATAGAAGACTTATGTATTTTTCCACTGTTTCATTGTATAGAGCTACATTTGGTACAGAGATTGTGACTGTAGTGACATTCCGGGTTTTGGGAAGTGAAAGTGTATGTGCTGAGCAACTATGTTATATCTACTTGAGTTCTTTTCTGTCTTTATTTGATTGATTCTATCATTTTCCACAAATTTTAGGCTTACCTAGTCATACAGACTAGGTGCCGTCACGATACCTTTCGGAGGGAAAAATGGGTTGTGACAAGTTGGTATCAGAGCGTCTAGGTTCATAGGAGTCACAAGTCACAAGCCGGTTTATTAGAGTCTCGTGGATCGATGCGGAGACGTCCGTATCTATCTTCGATAGGCTATGTAACTGTTAATAACAATCAAATTCTTTGGAATTCCTTATCGTGCTAGTTACTGTCCTCAAATTCTTAAACTCTATTCTATTCTTGCTTGCAGATGGTTCGTACCCATACCGGATGTACTGATGACCAGACACCCTAGTCCCCAGTCAGAGTCACCGAGTGCAGCCCGAGCACCGGCTAGAGTAGAAGTAGAGGAGCCCCCAGCAGCTACAGCTGGAGGGGCACAAGAGGTCCCTACTGTTAGTCCAGACCTCCAGGAGACATTGGCTCAGTTCTTGAGTGCCTTCAGTACTCTGTCTCAGGCGGGACTACTCCCGATAGCTCCAGCTACATCCCAGGCCGGAGGAGGGACACATACTCCCGCAGCCCGTACTCCTGAGTAGAGGGTTCATATTGGGCATGTTACAGAGTATATTCCTATGCCCCCAGTAGCTCCAGCTCAGCATGAGACTAGGATAGTTGTTCCTGAGGCAGAGCAGCTCCGACTTGAGAGGTAAGAAGTACCACCAACCTGAGTTCAACGGTCTAGCTTCGGATGACACCCTGAGTTTTCTTGAGGTTTGTCATCGCATTCTCTGCACTACGGGTATTGTGGAGACGAGTGGGGTTTCTTTCACTGATTTTCAGCTGAGGGGAGCAGCTTATCAGTGGTGGCGTGCTTTTGAGCTTAGTAGCCCGAACGAGGCAGCTTCACTTACTTGGGCTCAGTTCTCCGAGATGTTCTTACTTGAGTTTGTCCCTTAGAGCTTCAGGGATGCTTGGCGTGCGGATTTTGAGCAGCTACGCCAGGGTACCATGACTGTGTCAGAGTATGCAGTCCGTTCCAGCGATTTTGCTCGCCATGCACCAGCTTTGGTTGTCACTGTCAGAGAGAGGGTTCGACGCTTTATTGAGGGACTCCACCCCAGCATTTGGACAGCATGTCCAGAGAGTGGAGACCGATATTGCGTACCAGCAGGCCGTGAGTATTTCCTAGAGGATTGAGACTATATTAGACCGGGACATGGAGGAGAGAGAGGCCAAGAGGTCTCGAGAGACTAGTCATTTTTTAGGAGCCTGTGCACCAGCAACACGCTATGATAGGGGTTTTGTGAGTCGCCCCGTTCATTCAGTTCTCCTAGCAGCCAGTGGTATTCCAGCTCCTCCTAGACCTTAGGAGCCTTATTATGCACCACCAGTATCTCAGGTGCCTCCTGCTCGTGCTATCACTGGCCAGTGCAGCAGGCCAGTTCAGAGTCAGCAGCGGCTGCTACGTACTCTGAGGGGTTGCTTTGAGTGTGGTGACCCTCATCATATGATCAGAGATTTCCCTAGAGCGAGGAGGGGCACACCACCTCAGACTTATCAGGGTGCACCCCCTCAGACTTATCAGGCCCCACGTCTTCCACCAGGTCCTCCAACTATTCTTCCAACCTCAGCTGCTACCCCACCACCTGAGGCAGCTCGAGGTGGAGGTCGGGGAGGTCGAGGTCGCCCTAGAGGGGGAGGCCAAGCCAGGTACTATGCTCTTCCGGCCCGGTCTGAGGCAATTGCTTCAGATTCAGTCATTACAGGTATTGTTCCCGTTTGTCATAGGGATACATCGATATTATTTGACCCAGGCTCTACATACTCATATGTGTTTTCCTATTTTGCTTCACATCTAGGGATATCCCGGGATTCTTTGAGTTCCTTTGTTTATGTATCTACTCCGGTGGGAGATTCTTTTGTTGTGGACCGCATATATTGGTCATGTTTGACTGCTATCAGTGGTTTTGAGACCAGAGCTGATTTACTACTACTCAGTATGGTAGATTTCGATGTTATATTGGGTATGGCCTGGCTATCTCCCTATTATGGTATTCTTGATTATTATGCCAAGACCGTGACGCTGGCTATGCCAGGATTTCCGAGGTTAGAGTGGAGAGGTTCCATAGAGTATACTCCCTGCCGAGTCATTTCTTTTCTTAAGGCTAAACGGATGGTTGAAAAAGGGTGTGATGCATATTTGGCTTATGTGCGAGATGTTAGTGCTGAGACCCGTACAGTTGAGTCAGTTCCAGTTGTCAAGGACTATTCTGATGTATTTCTAGCTGATCTTCCGGTATGCCACCCGATAGAGACATTGATTTTGGCATTGACTTCTTGCCGGGCACTCAACCCATTTCAATTCCTCCTTATCGCATGGATCCTCCTAAGTTGAAGGAGTTGAAGGAGCAGTTATAGGAGTTGCTTGAAAAGGGATTCATTAGGCCCAGTGTATCACCTTAGGGTGCTCTGGTATTATTTGTGAAGAAAAAGGATGGCTCGATGCGTATGTGTATTTACTACCGGCAGCTGAATAAGGTGACAGTGAATAAAATGTACCCATTGCCTCGCATTGATGATCTATTTGACTAGTTATAGGGTGCTAGGGTGTTCTCCAAAATTTATCTGCGTTCGGGTTATCATCAGTTGAATATTCGGGAGCCGGATATCCCAAAGACTGCCTTCCGGACCAGATATGGCCACTATGAGTTCCTTGTTATGTCATTTAGGCTGACCAATGCCCCAGTAGCCTTCATGCACCTGATGCACATCATATTTCGACCTTATCTTGATACTTTCGTCATTTTGTTCATTGATGACATTCTGGTATATTCTCGGTCCCAGGAGGACCATGAGCAGCACTTGAGGACCGTGCTTTAGACATTGAGGGAGAAGAAGTTGTATGCCAAGTTTTCTAAGTGTGAATTTTGGCTTGATTCTATGGAATTCCTAGGCCATGTGGTGTCTTCGGATGGGATCAAGGTAGATCCGAGGAAGGTGGAGGCGGTACAGAGTTTGCTCAGATCATCCTCAACTACTGAGATTCGCAGTTTCCTCGGTTTGGCTGGGTATTATCGCTGTTTTGTGGAGGGATTTTCATCCATTTCAGCGCCTATGACCAGACTGACCCAGAAGGGTGCATCTTTTATATGGATTGAGGAGTGTGAGGAGAGCTTTCAGAAGCTCAAGACAGCCATGACTACAGCTCCTGTGTTGGTTTTGCCTACCGGTTCCGGGTCTTATATAGTTTATTTTGATGTTCAAGGATTAGCTTGGGAGCGATGTTGATGCAGGACGGTGGGGTGATTGCCTACGCGTCCAGACAGTTGAAGGTTCATGAGAAAAACTACCATGTTCATGATCTCGAGTTGGCAGCAATTTTTCACGCCCTGAAGATATGGCGTCATTATTTATATGTGGTTCCCTGTGAGATATTCACGGATCACTGGAGTTTGCAGCACATATTTAGGCAGAAGGATCTAAATTTGCACCAAGTTGTTAAAGGACTATGACATCACTATATTATACCACTCGGGGAAGGCCAATGTGGTGGCCGACGCCTTGAGTCTCCAGGCGGAGAGTTTGGGGTGTTTGGTATACCTTCATGCAACTGAGAGGCCTCTAGCCTTAGATGTTCAGTCCTTAGCCAGTCAGTTCATGAGATTGGATCTTTCTGAGCCTTGTCGGGTATTAGCTTGTGTGGTTGCTCGATATTCCCTTCATGACCGTATCAGAGAGTGCTAGTATAATGATCCCCACCTTTTGGTTCTTCAGGATAGAGTCCGGCGTTGTGATGCCAGGGATGTGACTATAGGAGATCACGGGGTGATGAGGATGCAGGGCTGTATTTGTGTGCCCAATGTGGATGGACTTCGGGAGTTGATTCTTGAAGAGGCCCATAGTTCGCGGTATTCCATCCATACGCGCACCACGAAGATGTACCAGGATATGAGACAACACTATTGGTGGCGAAGGATGAAGAAGGGTATAGTGGAGTTTGTAGCCAAGTGTCTCAACTGTCAGCAAGTCAAATTGAAGCATCAGAGACTGGGAGGGTTACTTCAGCAGATTGAGCTTCCATAGTGGAAGTGGGAGCGGATCACCATGGACTTTGTGGTCAGACATTTCATGTGTAGGTGAATTGGAGATGGAAGCCGAGCTAAATGGGTGCAAAAACGTCAAAAATACGCTCAAGAGTCGAAAAGGAGTGACCCGAGCCATAGCCGGGCGTTTTGGCCCAAAAGCCTGGCTTAACCAGGCGTTAGTGGGGTGTTACACATCAAACGCCAGCCATGCCCAGGAGTTAATGGGGCGTTAGAGCCCAAACGCCTGGCCTACCTAGGCTATAGCTGGGCGTTTAGGGCTTAACGCCTGGGGTCCCTGGTCTGGTAAATTCCGAGTTTTGAAGGTTTTAAGTGTTTCACGGGTTGAATAGAAGTCTCCTACACGTTTAGGGTTTGTCCCAAACATATAAATAGATCCAAAAACACAACTTTGAGTTGAGGATGCCCTTTTTGGAGAGAATATACACACAAGATCATTGAGGAAACAAAGGATTATCAGTTTTCTTCATCTTAATCTAGTATTTTCCATTTATGCAAAACTTATGCAATTGTTTGATTCTAGTATGAGTGGCTAAACACCCATTGTTTTGGGGTTGTGGTTTAGCCATTAATATTGTTATTCGACATTACATTAACCTTGATTATAGTTCGCTCAATATATGGTTGTTTCTTCAATTCTGCGTTTAATTGCTTAATTGTTTGGCCAGCAATTTTGTTCTATATACTGTCTATGTTATGCTTGGGAAAGAAGTATATAGATTAGAGAAGAATTGAAGAGAGCGCGATCTTAACCCTTCAGGGAAGCGGGTTTGTGATTAGGATAGGAATATACCTAGTCACCGTGCTTAATTAAACATCGTAATCTTAGTGCGTTCTAATAGATTAATTTCATAGGAATATAGGCGTTAACCTATTGAGAATAAGCGAGTAGTATTTCGGGAGAAGGCTACGAGAGCAATTATCGATTAATTAGCAACCATGAGTGAATTATACGAAAGGGAGAGTTAATTAGAATGCAATACGAGTGGTGAATTGGTCACAACCCTGGAATATTTGTCTCTATTGAATACACAACAATACTCTCGTTACTTGATAATTAGTTCATATAATCGTAGAATAAAGTAGTTACATTCCTGGATTTTGTTTTGGCTCGATTAAATAACAATTGGAGTGATTCAACAAGTAGTTTACGCAAGTCCCTATGGGTTCGACATTCGATTTAACATTATATTACTTGCTACGACCACGTATACTTGCGTGTGCGTTTTGGACCAACAAGTTTTTGGCGCCGTTGTTGGGGACTTGAATATAGACTACTTTTTAGTTATTTGCTTTAATTGTTTATTTCATTGAGTCTAACGTCACATGATTTTTCTCTAATCTCAGGAACTTTGAGTGAATGCGTAGGGTCAGAAGCCAGGATAGACTTGACGACTTTGACCCCGAACCTGAGAGATCATTTCATAGGAGATTGCGAGAAGCAAGAGATACAGATAATATTCAGGACTTCATCCGATTTCCTATGAACATGGCAGAGGAACAACACATGGCTGTTCAGGAGGTGGCAATGCCCAGTATTGCTAATGTCACCTCCAGCATCATGAAGCCCAGAATCACTGGGCACTTTGAGCTGAAACAGAGCATGGTCCAACTACTTCATGCAAACTGGCAATTTTTGAGTCTTCCACATGAGGATCCACAACAACACATTCTGAACTTCTTGGAAATTAGTGATACTTATATCACTAATGGGGTCACGCCAGATTATGTGAGTCTCACGCTTTTCCCATTCTTTGTATTGGGCGAAGCAAAGCGATGGCTGAAGGCAGAACCAGCTAATTCCATCACAACATGGAACGATTTGGCGAGAAAATTTCTGGCAAGGTTCTTCCCCTCAGGAAAGATTGCAAAGATCAGAAGTGAGATAGTCTCCTTTAGATAGAAAGCAGGTGAATCATTATATTCAGCGTGGGAAGGATTCAAGGGGCTACTCAGAGACTGTCCTCACCATAATCAGAAAAACGAGGTGTTAGTTCACACTTTTATTGAGGGACTCCATCCGCTAGATGCAGCACCCAGAGGTCAGGTGTTGGAGAAGAATTATGATGAAATATTTGCATTACTGAATAAATTCTCCAAAAGCAATCCAGACTGGCAAGGTGAGATGGGGAGAAATGTGGTTCAAAAGTCACCAGGGGTTGTTGAACTAGATGTAGTTTCAGCATTGTCAACCCAGATTTCCACGTTGACTAACCAAGTCAATCAGATGAACTTGATCATTAACAAGGAACAATCTCAACCAGGGCAACAGGCCCAACCAGTGCAACAGATTTATGTATTTTGTGCAGTCTGTGTAGAGGGTTATTCGAGTGATTTATGCCTAGTGAATCCAGAGTCTGTCTGCTTTGTGGGTAACACAAATAGGGGACAAGCAAATCAATATGGAAACACTTATAAGCCCAACTGGAGAAACCACCCAAAATTATCTTGGGGTGGAAATCAAAGCGCTCAACATAACTACAGGCATCCAGCACCTCAACAGCAGTACAAAACACCTCAGGCTGAACCATCAGCAAGCCTTGAGGAGATTATGAAGAGAATGATGAAATAAAAACTTGCTTTCAATAAGAAAATAATGGCTGATCACCAAGCCCAGACTGTAGCGATGAGAAACTTAGAACATCAAGTGGGGCAACTCGCCAATTCTCAAAATACCCGACCAACGGGGGGCTCTTCTAAGTGACACTGAAGCTAATCCTAAAGCATCTGTTAATGCTATATCATTGAGGAATGGGAAGAAATTGGAAGAAGTTCAGTCCAAGAAGAGGAAGCAGGTAACTTTTGATGAGGAACCAACCACTATTGAATCAACATCAGACAACCCGAAAGAATCAGATAAGCTAGAAAAGGAGGCGGTGGCTGAGCAACCCCCACCAATTGTGGCGAGGCCACCCCCTCCATTCCCACAAAAGTTGCAAAAGGTGAAAGATAATGCCGCATACAAAAAGATCCTTGACCTCTTGAAGCAGGTACAAATCAATATTCCACTGGTAGACATTTTGCAGGAGGTGCCCAAATACGCTAAATACATCAAGGACATTGTGGCCAATAAACGGAGGCTGACTGAGTTCGAAACCATGGCACTCACAGAGGAAGTTAGCTCAAGAATCCAAAGCAAGCTACCTCAGAAATTAAAAGATACGGGTAGTTTTACTATCTAAATCTCAATTGGTAAGCATGCAGTCGGGTGAGCTTTGTCCGATCTTGGGGCAAGTTTAATTTGATGCCGCTATCTGTGTTCAAGCAATTGGGGTTGGGTGAACCACACCCAATAACAGTGATTTTACAATTGGTTGATTGCTCCCTTGCTCATCTTGAAGGAGTAATTGAAGATGTGCTGGTGCAGGTGGGTTCCTTCATATTCCCAACTGATTTCATTATCT
>ML328962.1:2954-19618 GCA_005239505.1 Nicotiana paniculata
TATCAATCATGAACACTCTATCTACCATAAATCTCTCTCAAGTAATTATGATAATTTACTAGACTCACTCTCTCAAGTTACGCTAGCTAGATTGTATTACAGTTTACTTTAGATTGCACCCGAGGTATCGTTATCTCTAATCCAACCTCTAAACCCTCGGTTATGACTTTCGTCTATACTCCGGGAGTGATGTTGTTCAAACAACTACCTAAATATGCACTCTCTCTCAAGTAGATACATAATAAATAGGAACATCTAATTGAGGGCCCTTTCAATCAACTACAACAAGAACGTAGTTGAACAAATAGAGATTATTCAACTAATCAAAACTATATTAATAACACAATACGTTCATCCCCCAACGGGTTCTACCAAAACCCTAGATTAAGAAACTTAGCTACTCATATTCATAAGAATCAATTCTAAAATAACTTGCATAATTGAACTACAAATTAATAAATAAGAGCTATAAAAATCAATGTTTTCTTCACTGAGTAGTAATCCACATGTTTTTCTTCACATCAATGGCTTCCTCCCCTCTTCAAGTTGTGTTTTTGGGTCTATTTATATGTTTGGGATAAACCCTAAACATGTAGGAGACTTCTATTCCAACCGGGAAACACTTAAAACTCTTTAAACTCGGAATTGACCGAACCTTGGGACCCAGGCGTTTGGGCTCAAACGACCCCTTAAATCCAGGGCAGACCTGGCTTTAGGGCTCTAACGCCCCACTAACGCCAGGTTGACCCTGGATTTAGGGGCCAAACGCCCCACTAACGCCCGGGTTGGCCTGGCTTTAGGGCCAAAACGCCCGGCTATAGCCCGGGCCACTCCTTTTCGACTCTTGAGCGTATTTTCAACGTTCATGCATCCATTTAGCACGGTTTCCATATCCAATGCACCTACACATGAAATAAACTCCATTATGCACATAAAAAGTGTATTTTTATCATTAACGCACATAAAATGTAAGGCATATAACTTGTTAAACTATGAATTCTAGCCACGCATCAATTGCGCTGCCCAAAGGTTGACTCAAATGAAATCCATACCTGTAGCACCTGAACTAATAATTGCTACCAACTCTAAACCTCCTAGAAGATCATTTTTCTCTAGCCATTAATATTAGAAATACCAATTCTATTCTAAACCGTTGCATACTGTTATTTCTGATAACCACCCTTCAGGCACCATTTCACAACACCCTGCCATGAAGGCAAAATCAAAGAAGACCATAACACCGGCGATCCGTAATGCGTTTAAAACAAGGACGACGACACCGCATCACAATGAAAATTCCACCACGCTCGAAAATACCAAGTCTCATTACCCCCATCAACTAAAACCTGAACATCCATAGCCCGATTGACTTTCTTTTAATTTAATTAATTGTTGAACCCCTAAATCATGCACTGAGAAATCCCCCTTTCAAGTCATTCACTGCCTCGACACATAAATAAGCACCTTACCATTACACCAACACCGCGCGATAACAACATCTGAACATCATAGCAATTTGTACATAGCCTAAACACCATAGGAAATGTAGATACTGAGCTGAAACGACAGAATACCCTTCGGCAAGGCGACAATAATAACCGGCCCGAACACGCAGGGGAAAAAACATCCTGCACCACGTCTGCAGTACCATTACAACTCCTCAATTCCTAATTGATAACAAGTGCCTCGCGTCGCATAAGATTGAGTAGGAAGGAAATAAAGGCACAAGCCTCAATGGAATCAAATCGCACGATGAGTAATCAAGAAGGGAAATTCTCCTAACAGTCCTGTAGCCTCTCAAAGATAAGTACAGACGACTATGTACTGATCCACAAGATTCTACTAGACTTGATCATGTCTCGTGAGACCTATGTGAAACTAATGATCTGATATCAAGTTGTCATGATCCAAAGTCCATTATAGGTCGTGATGGCACCTAACGCCGCCATCAGGCAAGCCAAGAGTGATTTACCAACTTAATTACTCATTATTATTTTTTTTAAATCAAAATTTTTTAATTTAACAGTATGTCGTAGAATATACAAAATGAATGAAATATTAACTTGAACCACAATAATGAATAACCCGAAGGAAACCCCCAAAACCCGGTGTCACAAGTACATGAGCAATTTCTAAGAAATATAATAATAAATACAACATCTGTCTGAATGTAATAAGACAGAATAAAATGAATAGTAAAATGGAGACTCGATAGACTGTGATGCGTATCCTAAATACAGCTCACATAAAGTCTCCTCAATAGGTGCGCCTACGCGCCAAGATGATCACTAAATGACCCTTCAGATCCTGTACATTTAGTGCAGAAGTGCAGCATGAGTACGTAAATCAACGCGTACCCAGTAAGTATCTAGCCTAACCCTGGAGGAGTAGTAACGACGAATCGACATGGACACTTACTAGAGGACCCATAACATATATGAAGGGACCAGCAACAATGGGGTAAATCTGTAAGTCATAACTTTCTAATTAATTCCTTTAAGGCATAACTTTCTCGATTTTGTATTTTAACTTAATGTATCAGAATAATGCCAAGTGTTAATACCAAATAACTAAGAAATAGCATAGTATGCGGGGCACCAGTGGAAAGACTAGCTTGTGAACATTCGACTACTAGCTATATAACGCATGATACTGCCGAGGTCGTTCGGCCCGATCCCAAGTCTACCCGGACATAAACAGGCCATAGCTACGTACGGACTCTCGTCACCGCGTCCGTATGTAATACCCACAATTAGTTGCACATAATAATAAATAACACCTTGGGGGTATTTCATCCTCACAGGGTTAAACAAGAGACTTATCTCAATCCGAAGTTCTATAACCGGCTCCAACGCCCCTCAAACACCTCAATCCAAATCCCGTCGATACAAACTTATTCAAACAATGTAAAAACCAATCAAAAGTTACTCTAATACCCTTAGTTAATCAATTTAAACAATTTCCAACTCCGCTCGAAAAATCGATAAAAATCCACCCTCAAGCCCACGTGCCCGGATTCCAAAACTTTTTGAAGATAAATTTTACCAATAATAACCACAAACTTAAATATATCATTTATCCTAAATTCCATGTTTAATTTCGTGGTAAAAATCCAAAAATACCAAGTTCTAGGTTTTCTTCAAAATCCCACAATTTTCACCAATTTTCATGTTCAAATCCATGTTTAATTCTTGTATTTAACTCAAAAAGTGAAGGAATCACTTGCTTAGTGATGGGTGACGAAGAAGCTCCTCCAAAATCTCCCCCAAGCTCGGCTCCCATGGAAACTTTGAGATAAAAATGAGCCAAACCCTTTTTGCTAACTTATACACTGCCCAGACAACCCTTCTTCGCATTCGCATGAAAAGCATCGTGTTCGTGAAGGACAATTGTGTCACGACCCGTTTTCGGGGTCGTGATGGCGCTTGTTGTGGAACCAGGCAAGCCGCCCCTTTGTTTCTAAGCTAAATTCAATTTCCAGTAAAATATAATTTTAAACGAAATTATTGATAATACTAAGAGTCTGAAGTTTTAAAAATAATATTTTAAACAGAAATTTAAAATTTCCAACCCCGAATCCGGTGCACTCAGTCATGACTTACTATATTATAAAATAAAGAAATCAAGAAATAAATAACATAGTCTCAAAGTAAGTGCAACGGGTGGAATAAGGAAGAGAAGATGAGGTCGCGATCGCCAACTGCTACCTCGACAACTCCAATGAAAACTCTGACAGCTGCTCAATATCCACTACCGGGTCCCCGTGTACCTGGATCTGCACACAAGGTGCAGGGGGTAACGTGAGTACACCAACTCAGAAGTAATGAACCCAAACTATGGGCTGAGAGGTAGTGACGGACTAAACCTCAATAATTAAATCATCAGCGTACTAAATTTAGGCATGTTCATAGTTTATCAGAAAATAACAATAGAATATGCTAGATATATCTCCATATGTTCCACATGCCAACATGTCACAATGTGAAAATGCACATAGTGCTCACAACTCTCCCACAGAAGTCCACTCAGTACTATATATGGATCTCGGGCCCAGGGAAGTTCCATCCCGAAATATGCATAAACATCGGTGACCGTAGTCACTCCGTACTGAGGAAAAAGGCCAGTCCAACCCCCCGCGGAGAAGATCCATCTCCGGAATACAATATTCGGACAATATCCATGTCCAGGGAAGATCCATCCCTCACATAACATCAGCTTCGGACAATATCCATGCCCAGGGAAGATCCATCCCTCACATAACATCAGCTTCGGACAATATTCATGCCCAGGGAAGATCCATCCCTCATCATCAATGCGCTCACTGGGGGTGTAAAGACTCTGGAGGGGCCCTAGTGGCCCAAGCGCCATATCAAGCCAACGAAGGCATGATTTAATATCGTTGCGGTGCGCAGTCTGATCTCATAACTGTCTCAATAACAGGCTCTCGGCCTCACTCAATTATTACTCTTCAGTCTCACTCACATGGATCACAAATGCATCCATCAGCCCAAAACAATGATAAGTATGCATATAATTGACAATATTGAGACTGATATATGAAGTGGTGTTCTATAACAGGATTGCGCATATGAAATCAACAATCACAAAATGAAATAGTAATATACGACCACTCAGGTCTCGGCATTTTCGGCGTGAAGCCTAGCATTTATACTTGACATGATTCCTAACAGGTTCAAAATTATCACATTAACAGAAGCACAAATATCATCAGGGAATAATCACTAAGCGGTGCCATGGGATAAGTCAGTCCACAAATACTCGGTGCACGCCCGCACACCCTCACGCCCGTCACTTGGCATGTGCGTTACCTCAATTATAGTCATAAATCATTTAGCTCGGGGTTTCGAACCCTCAGAACCAAGTTTGGAAACGTTACTTACCTCAAAACCGGCTAAAATACTATTTTGCAGTGCCTCTGCCTCTAAATTCGGCCTCTGAGTGCTCCAAATCTACCAAGTTCAGGTTTTTATCATCAAATTATGCTTAAGGAATGAATTCCAATTGAAAAGTACCAAATTTAGCTCAGAACCCGAAATTAGCCAAAACCCGACCCCCGGGCCCATCTCGGAATGCAACACATATTATACCAAAATGTTCTTCATCATCTCACGAGTCCGTACATATAAAGAACGCTAAAATCGGGGTTCGTTTGACCCCTCAAATCGACCCCTATAGGTCTCATAATCTAAAGCCCTAACTCCACCTTTTTCTACTGATTTTCATGAATTTAACACTGATATTATGTTCCTTAATCACCTATAATCGAGTTTTAGGGTCCAAAATAGGTACCTCAACAAAGAACACTGATTTCCCCTCTTCAAAATCGCCTCCAAGCTCTTTTCCCGTTCAAAAATGGTGTAAAAATAGGTATTGGTCGCGGAGGGTTTATTTAAATACTGCCCAGGTATTTATTCATCGCGATCGCGGGACCCACATCACGATCTCGAACCACTAATCCTCAGCTGCCCCAAATATACCTTCTACGATCGCAACATATGCCACGCGATCGCAGTTCCTTATGACCTCAACGTACGCGATCGCAAATCTGCCTACGCGATCGCGAAGCACACCTGTCCAGCCCCCACACGCGCCTCTCTAACACTACGCGATTGCATGAGCTCCCACGTGATCTCACTGCTTAAGCCGCCCAACCTCTGCGACTTTTTCCCTGGCTGGCAAATTCTTGCACCTGCGGATCCTTCTTCCGCTCCTGCAGGTCCGCACCTACGATCAAACATCCGCAGGTGCGGAAACAACAGAGAATTCACACCAGCAGTTGTTTTCTGCAAATTTCCAACTCCGAACATCCCGTTAACCATCCGAAATCAATCCCGAGCCCCTCGGGACCCCAACCAAATATACCAACATATCATATATGATCATTAAAACTTAGTTGCACTCCCGAAACACTAAAAATAACATCAAAACACCAAAATCACATCAATTTCAAGCCTAAGAACTTTGAAATTTCTAAAATCCACCAACGATGCCGAAACTATCCAAAACAACTCCGATTGACCTGAAATTTTGCAGATATATCCAAAATGACATTATGAACCTGTTTCAGCTGTCGGAATTCCATTCCGACCCTGATAGCTTAATTTCCACTGCCAATCGGAAATTACCAAAAACTAACTTTCGCCAATTCAAGCCTAATTCTACACCGGTCCTCCCAAAAAAATTCCGAACACACTCCTAAGTCCCAAATCACCTAACGAAGCTATTTGATCCGTAAAATCCGCATTCCGAGGTTGTTTACCAATAAGCCAACTCTCAGTTGACTTTTCCAACTCTAAGACTATTCTTAAAGACTAAGTGACTAAATTCTCATTATAATTATTTCGATTCCGAGCCTACCAACTCTAACACATCAAGAACAATTTAACCAAGCTATGACGAGGAAATAACAGTAAATATAAATGCAGATTCTATGTAACGACTGACCGGGTCGTTACATTCTCCCCCTCTTAAACAAACGTTCGTCCTCGAACGTGCGAAGAGTTATTCCAAAAGCCATCAACCGCCGAATAACCTTACCATGCACACACCCGGGGGCGACCCCACGTCACTTTACCCCGCATCGATCTAATAATACAAAACATTCGAATGCCACTATATCCAACCTAATCCCTACACCTTAGAACCCAAATTCCACGTCAGAACTCATCTACAAGATAAGAATACCGCCTCCACACACCGTATATACCTTAACCAAATCACAGGAATCTGAAAGAACACAACTCACACGTCCAAACTCTATGATACCCAACTACTTTACCTTAATCAACTCCTCTAGAAGACCACAATAGAACCGCACCATGTGTGCCTAAAACCAACGAATCGCCGCTCCCCGAAGTAGGGATGGGTAACCCCTAGATCATTAACTGACACCGAGGATCATACTTCCACATAACTCCGCTACAATGAGTGATCTCATCGAAACGCTGGTCCACATGAAATACTTCAAGCCACCAATAGATATCATTTACTTAGTCATCTGAAACTGCTAATGTTGACTAAGAATTTTAACCTTCCTTCCAGAACTGAATTGTGAACTCACACATGCAAATATCGACTCTACACAATGTACCGCATACACCATGCCATCCTATGATAAATATGAAAACTTCATAACCTCTTCCGATCCACAGGCCACTACGTACCCAACTAGTCAAGAACTTACATTTGATCCCATCTAGAAGCAAAATCACTATACCTCTCATGCTTCTCATGCCAGTAAAAAATACACATCTCCAAGTAGAAACCATCAGGAACTATTCGAATCCCACTTGTACAACACCCAACCGTCAGAACTGAATCCTTCTAACTCAACCACGCTACGCAAGTCATAACACCCAAGAGCATTGCTAGGAAACACATGTAGAAAAATCATTACCTCATAAGCACCAAAAGAACTAATTGTATCCCTTACCATGTCGATTTGACCCACTACAAAGCGGTATTATTTATCCAAGTTCCTTCTGACTTACCCTTTAATTGAAAATTCTCCTTCTCATAATTCTGCAATTTTCAACCTAGACTCCCCACACAAGACCCTAGCACTGAACCACGTCGCCCTGTGGCTCATAAGCCGCTGAACATCTCTTAGGTACCCCAAATGTATCACATCTCAATACTTACTCCAAAGAGACTTCCTATGAATTTAAACCATTCTTCCCCTTTCATGATACCGCAATGTAAAATCTGCAACGATATAGAAATGTCACAAACTTGACACCTTCCAATGTAAATCTCAGTTAAACTGATCAAGCAAATCGAACGACCTGTACCCCATTACCACACCAACTCTCAAGGGAGTAACCCACACCCCTAGGAAACCAAGCAAACTACTACTCTACGCACACTACTTCCTTTACAAATAACAAATCAATCATGCAATAAGACTCATATACCCATAGAGTATAATACAACCTGTATCCAGAATTTTTCCATTACTCGAGTCATTCTCAACTCCACATCTGCAGATCATAACTGATCCACCTGTATACCCCAAACTGAAACCAATATAGCACATCATCGGGCACCCAACTAATCATTAGCAAACTCCCCCACTTGGCTCAAAGCCATAGATCAAAACAACCAGTAATTCTCAATGCCCATACGCTATCACTGCCACAATACCGCAGTGGGGTTCAACTAAATCCTTCATAAGATCATACATAACTCAAACCATTAAATATCCTAAATTGTCTCCAGACAGAATTCAAACACTCAACGGTTCTCGCTACATATCCAGCCAATCCCTTTTTGTCACAATGAAGCAATATAAAAACATCTCACCCTCAAATCACACTCACCACATAGTCATCTAGTCACCAAGTCTCGTCAATAAGAACATCAACGGACATATAAGTCCCCAAATACATGTGCTCACACAAACAAAATCTCGTTACTCAAGCCATAGATAAAAATTCGGCCTCAAGTCCTCCAGACTGGCCCCAAACATGCAAAAATCACATCCCATTCATGGAAGTCACAAGCCATCGATGCACAGCCGACATCGAGCGCTCACGTGCACGTTTGAATACATGAAAGGAGTTCAAAGAATTACGCTTCAGATTGAATCAATGGATTCGCACGACAAGAGTTCAAGAATGTGAGATTTTTCCTAATGGTTCTGCAGCCTCTCGAAGATAAGTACAGACATCTCCATAACGATCTGCAAGACTCTACTAACCATTCTCATGACTGGTGAAACCTATTTGACCTAGCGCTCTGATACCATCTTGTCACGACCCGATTTCGGGGTCGTGATGGCGCCTGCCGTGGAACCAGGCAAGCCGCCCCTTTGTTTCTAACCTAAATTCAATTTCCAGTAAAATACAATTTTAAACGAAATTATTGATAATACTAAGAGTCTGAAGTTTTAAAATAATATTTTTAAATAGAAATTTAAAATTTCCAACCCCGGATCCGGTGTGACTCGGTCATATGCTACTATATTATAAAATAAAGAAATGAAGAAATAGACAACATAGACTCAAAGTAAGTGCAACGGGTGCAATAAGGAAGAGAAGACGAGGTCGCGATCGCTAGCTGCTACCTCGACAACTCCAATGAAAACTCTGACAGCTGCTCAATATCCACTACCGAGTCCCGATGTACCTGGATCTGCACACAAGGTAGGGGGAACGTGAGTATACCAACTCAGAAATAACGAACCCAAACTATGGGCTGAGAGTTAGTGCCGGACTAAACCTTAATAATTAAATCATCAGCGTACAAAATTTAGGCATGTTCACAGTTTATCAGAAAATAACAACAGAATATGCTAGATATACCTCTATATGTTCTACATGCCAACATGTCACAGTGTGAAAATGCACATAGTGCTCACAACTCTCCCACAGAAGTCCACTCAGTACTATATATGGCTCTCAGGCCCAGGGAAGTTCCATCCCAGAATATGCATAAACACTGGTGACCGTAGTCACTCCGTACTGAGGAAAAAGGCCAGTCCAGACCCCATGGAAAAGATCCATCTCCGGAATACAACACTCGGACAATATCTATTTCCAGGGAAGATCCATCCCTCACATAACATCAGCTTCAGACAATATCCATGCCCAGGGAAGATCCATCCCTCACATAACATCAGCTTCGGACAAGATCCATGCCCAGGGAAGATCCATCCCTCATCATAAATGAGCTCACTGGGGTGTAAAGACTCCAGAGGGGCCCTAGTGGCCCAAGCGCCATATCAAGCCAACGAAGGCATGATTTAATATCGTTGTTGTGTGCAGTCCGATCTCATAATTGTCTCAATAACAGGCTCTTGGCCTCACTCATTTATTACTCTTCAGTCTCACTCACATGGATCACATATGCATCCATCAGCCCGAAACAATGATAAGTATGCATATAATTAACAATATTGAGACTGAGATATGAAGTGGTGTGCTATAACAGGACTGAGCATATGAAATCAACAATCACAAAATGAAACAGTAATATACGACCACTCGGGTCTCGGCATTTTCGGCGTGAATCCTAGCATTTATACTTAACATGATTCCTAACAAGTTCACAATTACCACATTAACAGAAGCACAAATATCATCAGGGAATAATCACTAAGCGGTGCCATGGGATAAGTCAGGCCACAAATACTCGGTGCACGCCCGCACGCCCGTCACTTGGCATGTGCATCAGCTCAATTATAGTCATAAATCATTTAGCTCGGGGTTTCGAACCCTCGAAACCAAGTTTGGAAATATTACTTACCTCAAAACCGGCTAAACTACTATTCTGCAGTGCCTCTACCTCTAATTTCGGCCTCTGAGAGCTCCAAATATACCAAGTTCAGGTTTTTATCGTCAAATTATGCTTAAGGAATGAATTCCAATTGAAAAGTACCAAACTTAGCTCAAAACCCGAAATTATCCAAAACCCGACCCCGGATCCCGCATCTTGGAACGCGAAAAATTTTATATCAAAATGTTCTTCATCATCTCACGAGTCTACACATATAAAGAACGCTAAAATCGGGGTTCGTTTGACCCCTCAAATCGACCCCTAAAGGTCTCATAATCTAAAGCCCTAACTCCACCTTTTTCTATTGATTTTCATGAATTTAACTCTGATATTATGTTCCTTAATCACCTATAATCGAGTTTTAGGGTCCAAAATACTTACCTCAATGAAGAACACTGATTTCCCCTCTTCAAAATCGCCTCCAAGCTCTTTTCCCGTTCAAAAATGGTGTAAAAATAGGCATTGGTCGCGAAGGGTTTATTTAAATACTGCCTAGGTATTTATTCATCGCGATCGCTGGACCCACATCGCGATCTCGAAGCACTAATCCTCAGCTGCCCCAAATATACCTTCTATGATCGCAACATATGCCACGCGATCGCAGTTCCTTATGACCTCAACGTACGCGATCGCAAATCTGCCTACGCGATCGCGAAGCACACATGACCAGCCCCCACACGTGCCTCTCTAACACTACGCGATTGCATGAGCTCCCACGCGACCGCACTGCTTAAGCCGCCCAACCTCTGTGACTTTTTACCTGGCTGGCCAATTCTCGTACCTGCGGAGCCTTCTTCCGCTCCTGCGGGCCCGCACCTACGATCAAACATCCGCAGGTGCGGAAACAACAGTGAATTCACACTAGCAGTTGTTTGCTGCAAATTTCCAACTCCGAACTTACCGTTAACCATGCGAAATCAATCCCGAGACCCTCGGGACCCCAACCAAATATACAAACATATCATATATGATCATTGAAACTTAGTTGCACTCCCGAAACACTAAAAATAACATCAAAACACAAAAATCACATCAATTTCAAGCCTAAGAGCTTTGAAATTTCTAAAATCCACCAACGATGCCAAAACTATCCAAAACAACTCCCATTGAACTGAAATTTTCTAGACATATCCAAATGATATTATGAACCTGTTCCAACTGTCGGTATTCCATTCCGACCCCGATAGCCTAATTTCCACTGCCAACCGGAAATTACCAAAAACTAACTTTCGCCAATTCAAGCATAATTCTACACCGGTCCTTCCAAAAATATTCCGAACACACTCCTAAGTTTCAAATCACCTAAAAATTTTATCCGAGCCATAAAATCCACATTCCGAGGTCGTTTACCAATAAGTTAACTCTCAATTGACTTTTCCAACTCTAAGGCTATTTTTAAATACTAAGTGACTAAATTCTCATTATAATTATTTCTATTCCGAGCCTACCAACTATAACACATCAAGAACAGTTTAACCAAGCTATGACGAGGTAATAACAGTAAATAAATGCAGATTCTACGTAACGACCGACCGGGTCGTTACAAATTGCATCTGCCACAAATTTTCCTCTTCGCGTTCGAGTCACCTAGGTCGTATTCGTGAAGCGTTGTGACCACTTCCCCTTCGCATTCGCGGTCCACGAGCTGCATTCACGAAGTTCAAATGCTCCTGGCCTTGCCTCCCAATTTCCTTCTACGCGTTCGCGACCACCCTCTTGCATTCGCGTAGGTTCCTCAGGCTCTTCTCTGCGTTCGCAACCTCTATGTCGCATTATCGATGTGTAATATCCATGTAACGACCCGACCGGTCATTTTACTTTTTAGAATACCGTTCCCTTAAGTAAGACTCCTTGTATGTGCTTTTACTTTTTTATGAGTTGCGCGGATGTTTAGTTCGGGATTTGAAAGGGTTCGGGTGGAAATAGAAACAATTAGTTCCTTAAGGCTGGCTAAAAAGGCTAAGTTTGACTTCGGTCAATATTTTGAGCAAACGACCTCGGAAATGGGAATTGACGGCTCCAATAGGTTAGTATGATGATTTCGGACTTGGTCATACGCCCGGGTCGGATTTTGGATGATCCGGGAGCGTTTCGGCGCCTAATATTGAAAGTTGGTTCTTTGAAGGTTTCTGAAGTTCATTAAACTTCGGTTGGAGTAGGTTTTGGTGATATCAAGGTCCGAATGATATCGAGGTCTGAATGTCACATTCGGAGAAACTTGGAAACTTGAAATTCATATTTTGATTCAATTTGTTTTTAGGGTGCGATTCTTAGTTCCGTTGTTGATTTTCGTGTTTCAAGAGTTCGAGCAGGTCCGTGTCATGCTTTCATACTTGTTGGTGCCTTTGGAAGGGGTCCTGAGTAGCTCTAGTAATTTTTGTACCCCTCGGAGCAAAGCTTGGAAAATAAGAAACTTCAGTTCTGGTTTCCTTCTTCGCCAACGCAGAAGGACCTTTGCGTTCGCGAAGAAGGGATTGGAGCTGGGGGATTTTTTTTATACGCGTTCGCGATAGATAGTCCGCATTTGTGAATGTCTGGGACCAATGACCTTCACATTCGTGTGAGGCAACTCGCGTTTGCGTAGAGGAGCCTGGGCTGTCTTGGGCCGCTAATTTTTCTTTGCGTTCACGGAGAAGCCCTCGCGTTCGCGAAGGGTAAGTCAAGCCAGCCTCCGCGTTCGCGATGCCACTGTCGCGTTGGTGATGTGTTGTCTACACGGGCCAGGGCCGTTTGCCTTCACGAACGCGAGGCCCCTTCCGCATTCGCAAAGAAGGAGGTAGCTGGGCAGTGAGTTTTAAAAACGGGACTAGCCATTTTTGAGCTCATTTATTTCTTGGGCGATTTGGGAACTTTTAAGGAGGGGATTTCGACCTAGCTTTTGAAGGTAAGTAATTTCTACCTAACGTGAGTTCAATACATAGTTTATGGGAGTTCAATTCATAGATTATGGGTAGATTTTCACATGAAAATTTGTGAAAATCATGGGTTTAGATGAAAAACCTTGGTTTTGATTAAAATGGATTTTACCACGAAAATTGTTATGGGATTTAGTAAAAATCATATATTTTAGTTCATGAGATTATTGGTAACAATTTTCTTTGAAAATTTCCGGAATTCGGGCATGTGGGTCTGAGGGTGAATTTTAGTGATCTTACATTTAGGGTTGGGTAACCTCTTTAATACTTGGAATACAAACGTTTGAGCATGTATTAATTAGTTTATATACTATTTGATTAGTTTTGGATTGTTCGGTGCCAGATTGAGAGTTTGAGCATAATCTTAGACCGGGAAGTAGGTATTTAGACGAGGTAAGTCTAATTTCTTACCCCAGAGGTGAATTTATTAGTATGTGTGCCTATTTGTCGATGTCTAAGTTATATGGTACTGACTTTGTGAATGATGCCTTGGAAAAAGTAAAGTTGATTCAGGAGCGGCTTCGCAGCACAGTCCAGATAAAAGAGTTACGCAGACCAGAAGGCGTGTGATTTATCATTTATGGTAGGCGAGAAGGTTCTCTTGAAACTCTCGTTGATGAAGGGGATCATGATATTTGGGAAGAAGTCAAGTTGAACCCAAGGTTTATAGGCATATTTGAGGTGTTGAGAAGAGTAGGAGAGGTTGCTTATGAGCTTACTTTGCCTCCCAGCCTATCGGGATTTCATCCGGTCTTTCACGTGTCTATGCTCCGGAGGTACCATGCCTATTTGACACATGTGCTAGACTTCAGCACGATTTAGTTAGACGAGAGTCTGGGTTATGAAGAGGAGCCAGTTTCCATTATAGATAGGAATGATCACCAGTTGAGATCCAAGAGAATTTCCACGGTAAAGGTCCAGTAGAGCGGCCAACCAGTTGAGGAGGCGACTTGGGAGTTCGAGGAGTACATGCGGAGCAGATACCCACACTTATTCAGCACTTCAGGTATGATTCTAGACCCGTTCGAGGACGAACGTTTGTTTAAGAGGTGGAGAATGTAACGACCCGACCAGTCGCTTTGCTTTTTAGAACTTTGTTCCTCTAAATAAGACTCCACGTATGTGCTTTTACTTTTTTTATAACTTGCGGGGATGGTTAGTTCGGGATTTGTAAGGGTACGGGTGGAAATCGAAACAATTAGTTCCTTAAGGTTGGCTAAAAAGGCTAAGTTTGACTTCGGTCAACATTTTGAGCAAACGACCTCGGAATCAGGATTTGACGATTCCAATAGGTTCGTATAATGATTTCGGGTTTGGGCGTATTCTCCGATCCTAACATCAAAAGTTGGTTCTTTGAAGGTTTTTGGAGTTCTTTAAACTTGGCTTTGAGTAGGTTTTGGTGATATCGAGGTTCAAATATAATTCCGAGATGGGGAATAGTTTTGTAATGTCATTTCAGACTTGCACGCAAATTTGGTGTCATTCCGAGTAGTATAAGTATGATTCGGCGCGTTCGGAGCAATTTTGGAACTTGAAGTTCATATTTTGATTCAATTTGGTTTTAGGGTGCGATTCTTAGTTCCATTGTTCATTTTAGCATTTCGAGAGTTCGAGCAGGTCCGTATCATGTTTTCATACTTGTTGGTGCCTTTGGACGGGGTCCCGAGTGACTCGGGTCAGTTTCGGACCCCTCAAAGCAAAGCTTGAAAAACCAGAAACTTCAGTTCTGGCTTCCATCTTTGCGAACGCGGAAGGAATCTCGCGTTCGCAAAGAAGGGATTGGGACTAGGGGATTTTTGTGCTACGCGTTCGCGATAGCTAGTCTGCGTTCATGATAGCTAGTTCGTGTTCGTAAAGGTCTAGGACCTATGGCCTTCGCGTTCGCGTGAGGCGGCTGGCGTTCGCGTAGAGGAGCCTTGGCTGGCTTGGGCCGCTGATTATTCTTCACGTTCGCGGAGAAGCCCTCGCATTAGCGAAGGGTAGGCCAAGCCAGCCTCCGCGTTCGTGATGCCACTGTCGCGTTCGCGATGCCACTGTCGCGTCATGATGTGTTGTCTTCAGGGGCCATGGCCGTTTTCCTTCACGAACGCGAGGCCCCTTCCGCGTTCGCGAAGAAGGAGGCAGCTGAGTAATGAGTTTTAAAAACGGGACTTAGCCTTTTTTTAGCTCATTTATTGCACTCTTGGGCGATTTGGGAGATTTTAAGGAGGGGATTTCGACCTAGCTTTTGAAGGTAAGTAATTTTTACCTAATGTGAGTTTAATACATAGATTATGGGTAGTTTAGCATGAAAATTTATGGAAACCATGGATTTAGATGAAAAACTTAGGTTTTGGTAAAAATGAGATTTTACCACGAAAATAGTTATGGAATTTAGTGAAAATGATATATTTTAGTTCATGAGGTTATGGGTAACAAATTTCTTCAAAAATTTCCGAAATCCGGGCACGTGGATGAATTTTAGGGATCTTACATTTATGGTTGGGTAACCTCTTTAATAGTTGGAATACGAACTTTTGAGCATGTATTGAATAGTTTATATACTATTTGATTAGTTTTGGATTGTTCGGCACCAAATTGAGAGTTTGAGCATAATCTGGGATAGGAAAGTAGGCTTTGAGACGAGGTAAGTCTCCTTTCTAACCTTGTAACTGGGAATTTACCCCATAGGTGAATTGATTAGTATGTGTTTTCTATTTGTGGGGGCTAGTATGTACGAGTTGACAAGATCCCGTGCGTAGCTACTAATTATGCTATAGTCTGGGTAGTCTAGGACCCATATCATGTTATACTTGAAATGGTTGCGCCCTTACTTGTTAATTTGATTGCTTAAATCATATTTCAAAATAAATTGTAAAAGAATTTTGTTGAATCAAGTCACTGCATGGTTTTGAAGATTGACAAATGCCAACCCAGTTGAACCAGGTCCATCAGGGCAAACATAGTCAAACAGACCCATTGGCAGGAGAAGCGTTCATGCACAGGAGATAAACATTATCTGTGAACTAAGAGGTTATCTTAAACTAAGAGGTTATCTCCTAAGAGAAAAGGTTGCAAATTGATAAGAAGATAAAGTTTGATTTCATATAGGATAGAATCGAGATCAAGGAAGTTGAGATAAACTCAAACTCTTCCACCAAGGAAGAGTTGTATTAGAACTGAACAACAACGTCTCAACTACTGACTCTATTAAATGTTGAAGCATTCCTGTTGAAAAACAACGCACAAACACAGAAGAGAAACAAGAACTGGAAGAAAAAATTACCAAAGCAATTTGGCAAGCAGAATCCTTGTGCGACACAAAAGCTACTTGAACCAGCTAGAAGAACCAGTTCCATCTGTTGTCTTGTAGTCTAGTTTGTTTATAGTAGGTGATTACATATTGTATCTTTCAACTTTATCTAGAAGCAATTGTAATAGGTACACACTGTTCAAGTTAGAGTTAACTTGAAG